>JXCR01140308.1:118807-173932 GCA_002079205.1 Phalaenopsis hybrid cultivar | reverse complement strand
TATATATATATATATATATATATCTGTGATGCAAGATGGTGCTCTGCTAGGGTTTTATTGCATTTTTCTGGCGATCCTAGGCATTTGAAGGTGGTGCTTCTTCAGTTGACTGGTGAGATCTTTCTATCACCTCTAGTAATGCTTACTTTTTTTCCCTTTTGTTGTGTGCTTCTCACGTTGATTTGGGTTTCACAATTCGAACATGATGTCGGTTTTTAAAACTTTTGTTGATGCTATTTTAGATGGAGGTGGTGGTTTGACAACATCTTCCTCGAAATTTTTACCTCAAAGCTTTCATGAAACACTTACTGTTGGAGGAGATTATAGCTTCATAAAAAAATTAGGCAAAAAAAATGGCAAACTTGCTCTTTATGTCACCGAAGATGAAACTTCTTTTCTCGCCTCTTCTAGTAATCTTGCCATAGTTGGTAAATTTACTTATGGCATTCTTAAGGTGGAGATCATTAGAAGAGAATTTGAAATGTTAAAATTAAAAGGGTGGTGGAAAGTTGGTATTATTGATGGTAGATGTATTTTCATACAATTAGCTACTGATGAGGATTACACTCGCCTCTTTGCTAACAGTTTTATGTGGGTGGATAATAGCTTTATGAAATTTTGAAAATGTTCTATTCATTTTGATCCTAAAGCTGAGTTGCCAATTATTCCAGTATGGATTCGATTCTCAGGGCTAAAACTACATCTTTTTAATCATGAAATACTCTTTTCACTAGTTGTTGTGTATGAGAAACCTTTGAAAATGTATCATGCTACTTTTAATTTGTTGAGACCATTTAAAGCACATGTTTTGGTTGAACGAGATATTACTCAGGCTTTCTATAATGAAATTTGGATAGGCTCGCAACATATGGGTTAGTGGTAGCCTGTTGAGATAGAAAGACACCCTCCCCATTGTACTCATTGTTCTATGTTTGGACATCAAATTACTTCATGCTTTCGTCTGAATCCTCAACTCAAAAATAATCCTAATGCTAGGCACACTAGCAATCCTATCAATAATAATGTTGTTGAACCGCAAGTTGATCGTATTGGGGTTGAAAATAGAAATGACTCAATTGTAAATCTTGATACTTATTTTATCTATACTTTGCAGCCTTTGGTTGCATATATGGTTAATAATTGTAATGAGGTATTTCCTTCAAATATGAATAGTAAAGATGAGCCTCAAGGAGTTCAAGCCACACATCTAGATAATGCTGTTACACTTAAACATATGCAGATCTTTAAGCATGTGGAGTTAGCTACAAATTCCGACAATCATAATGCTAATAGCTCATATGGACACCCACCTCTTATGGGACCAAATGAAGATATGATAAATGAGGAACAAGTGAAAGCTAACACTGCTAATAGGCACTCTTCTTTTGCAGGACATGCTAATGCTATCGAACACTTCACTCTTCCTAATATCATGGTGAATTCGTCTATAGCTGTAACACAATCTGATATAAATACTACTCTTGATAATGCTAAATTAATTTTATAAAATGAATGGCAAATACAAAAGCACTCTAAAAAAAAGGCTAAAGGTAACATTGAGTTATCTATACTCAATGCTAGTACCATTATACAGAAAGTCATTTATCCCTTAGATTGAGAACAGTTGGTTAACCCTACTAGATCTTCTAGAAGGGTTGGCTCACAACACAATGATTAATATAATGGTTTGGAATATTAGGGGAGTGTGTTGACCTCATTTTGGATGTCTTCTTTTTCCCTTCTCTAGATACCCTAGGATCTAGGTCTTAAGATTTCTTGGTTTTGACTCTCTTAGAGGACTAGACTGGGACTCACCCCCTTTAGATCTAGTCTTAAGTCTTCAAGCCATTTCCTCACTCTTTGTAGTTTCATATGGACGGTTTTATACTCTCAACATTCGATTGATTCGATTCCTAAAATCGACTTATTGAAGCTCAAATTGAGCTCCTATAGAAATTTGAAAGATGTAGGTGGACACCGTGGTGCGTGCGTTGTTTGAATTGCCACTGCGAGCGTTGTATTTGACTTTTGTTGTTGCTTATGCGAGGAACGTTCAATATTTTCATCTTACTCGTTAAACTGCTCCGATCGGGTCAAAATAATTTCATTTGTAGTGCCACATTCAAATTGAAGTTAATTTGACGCGATCGACGATGACTTTGTCCGGATGACTCCGGATGATGAAACAGACTGCGCTATTGCGTCCGGGACGTCAATTTTAGCTAGCGAGGACACCCATTTTGTCAAGGCTCCGAGCGGAAGTGGATGACACAAAATTTAATATTTTATTAATATTTTCTTTAATAAAAAAAAAATATATTTGATAAAGTTTTTTTTTTATATAAAACATAATCTTTTAAAACTGAAAAAATCTAAACTCCCTCGCGCCTCTGTTCTTTGCCTAGCCGAGCCGTGGAGTCTCTTGTCGGTTTGTCAGTCATCCCTTCCCTCTCCGAGCCTTCATCACCGGCGGCCTCACCGGTAGCCTCGCCGGTAACCTGTCATAACAAACTTTCCTGCCTGAACGAGTCCGATAACCTTCCTTTTTTGAATATCATTGGGATTTTTACTCTTGATGGATGATTCTCCTCACCGTCCTGATGCTCACTGCCGGTGAGCCATTCTCTCATCTCTACCTATAAATACCCCTTCGAGAGGAAGATTTGGAGAAAATTTTTTTTTTTCGGTCAGTAACTTCTGGGAGAGATCGCTGCCGGGATATTTTTGAATTTGTGCGTTAAGAAAGAACTTCGGGCTGGCATTTTGTTTGGACGGTTTGGAGATTTCTTTCGATTCAGATTTTCTTTTGCTGCTTGTTCTCTTTAAGGTTTACAATTTCTGTGAGTAAAAAATTCTCTCTTCTATGACTCTCTTCTTTAGTTATTAATGTGATATTTACCTTCATGAAGGAATTTATAGGTAGCTTATTCTTTACTATATGGTTGAGATCTTTTGCGATTGCAACATAATTTTCTTTGCTTTATTCTATAAAGTTGCAGTCAACCTTATCTTATGGTATTCGAATATTGGAGAACCATCTAGACAGTTTTCTCATGTTCATATATATATATATATGATACCGAGATGGAGTCGCGGTTAGTCTTCTTTATTTCGGTTTGCTGATGAAGAACCTCGATAGATTTAAATAACATACTCATAGGACGTTGAGGTTATTCATTTGGCACGACGTAAATCCTCACATTATCTTTTAGGACTTTCTACAATTTTTATATTGTATGATATAAGTCCTAAACCTTTTAGGATTCTGAGTTTGTCGTTTAGTATGACATAAATCCTCACATTTTCTCGGGCTATTTGCATATGATGTACATATATAAGTCCGGAATATCTAAATAATTTGCAGGACTGAAACATCAAATAATTTCTTTTTCAAAGATGTAAAGCCAAACAATAGATTAGTTTGAGATGTTATTGAATCTTCTTCNATATATGTACATATATATATGTACATATATATATGTACATATATATATGTACATATATATATGTACATATATTTGATACCGAGATGGAGTTGCAATTAGTCTTCTTTGTTTTGGTTTGCTGATGTAGAACTCAGAAGATAAGATGTATTTTTTTTCTTTTCTCCTTTGTTTTAGCCTGCTGAAATAAAATTAATGAAATCTGAAATAATAATTTTACATACATACCACTTAATTCTTTTGTATTTACTAGTTGACTTCTAAGCATCAGTTCTTTATATATATACATCACCTTATTTTGCATGAAGGGTGAATTCTAGTCTATCTAGAAAGATAAGATGAATATCTCTATGAGTTAAAGGAGTTCAGCTTCATTTGATCAACTGATTGTTCATGTTTTCTGAAAATATAGGAAGTTTTGTAATGACTATAGATTTGAAGGATTCTTCTGTCTAATAACTTAATCGTTTTATTGATTAAACACGTTTTGAGCTATGTGGCATGCTTTGCCTTAGCATTCTTGGTGGGTTATGCTTTAATGGATACAGGTTAGTGGATTTCGAAGGATTGTTATTTTTAAGGCTGTTCTTGTTCTACTATAAAGATAAAAATCTTTGGTTTACTTGCGGGATTGATCACTTCTATTAAGGCTTGAAATATTATCTAAATTGGTGAGATTGCAACTGTATTATTTAGAGGATCATGAATTTGCTTATATTTCTTTAATAAAATTAACTTTGTATTATATGGGGTCCGGTTTTGATTCTCCTTGCTGTCCCTTATTTAAATACATGTTGGAAATCATTTTTTATGGTTTGGAAAATATATTAGGGAGCTTAATTTTTGTCCTCTTTGCTGCCCCTTGTTCGAGTATTACTGGAAGTCAGTTTCTATGGCTTGGGAAATATATTTTGGGGCTTGGTTTTGGTTCTCTTCGTTGTTCCTTGTTCAAATACATGTTGAAAATCATTTTATGGCTTGGAAAAGATATTTGGGGCTCGATTTTAATCCCTGCTTCCTGCTGGGGTTCTACTTTGGTTCCTGCTCCTTTGTTGGGCATTTGGTTTTACTTGATTTTGGAGGCTCTATTATAAGCTCTTCGATTAGTCTTTGTTTTGAAATGAAGATTTGTGAATTCATTTAATTTTGAGAGTTTGGTTTCATATTTCTGTTGTCCCTTTGCTCAAGTATCGACCGTTGGAGTATTTTGGTGTTTTGAAATATCAACTTGGGGCTCGGTTTTGCTTCTTCTTGATAGTTCGGCTTAGCCCTTATGTTGGGCTCAGTTCTGTTTCCTGTTGTTCCCTTCATTTGAATTGAATATTAAAAAATGTTTAATACTTTGAGTAGTCAGTATTGGTAGCTTGGTTTTACTTCTTGCTGCCCTTTTATTCGAGTATGAATATTGAAAAAATGTTTTGATACTTTGAGTAGCTATTTGGGGGCTGCAGTCATTATTCCTCTCATTGTCTCATTCAAATATATATGGGAAATTTTTTTGTCTTTAAGAAAATTATTTGGAGCTACATTCTTTGCTTCTTTGCTATTCTTATTCGAGTTTATGTTGGAGCTCTTATTTTCAGTTCTAAATAACAGTTTGGGGCTCGGTTCCTATCCTTTTTGTTGCCTCTATGCGAATAAACATATTGGAGGCCTTTTTTTGGTTTTGAGAATTGGGTTGGAGCTGCAGTTCTTTGCTCACTTTGCTACCTCATTTGAATATATACATTGGGAAGCTGTTTTAGTTTTTGAAACTTGATTGGGAGTTGTAGTCTTTGCTCCCCTTTGTTATCTTATTCAGATATACATCGATTTAATTTTAAATTTCATTTGCGCGGGCTGCAGCCCTTATTCCTCCTGCTGTCTCATTCAAATGCATATTTGAAATTATAATTTTGAGTTTGTGTACTTGAATTTGAGGCTGACTTCTGTCTCTCTTTGCGAAATTATTCGAATACACCTATTGGGGATTACTTGTGGTTTTAAAAGTTGTTTTGGAGCTCAATTTGGTTTCATGCTATTTTATAGCTTGGAATAAATACTTTATAAATCAGTCTTGATTTTTTTGATGGTGATTTGAGCTTAGCTTTTTTTTACAGGGTTCTGTTTTGGTTCTTTTGATAATGACTCAGCTTGACACTCATATTAAATCCAATTTTCAGCTTCCTTGATGGCCTTTAATGGTTCAATTTTTTTGGTAACTCAGCTTTTTTGTGCTTCTTTACGCTCGGTGTTATACAATTGTGGCCTGGGTTTTGTCCCTTGCCGAGCCTAGTTCTTTTTTTTATATATAGCTCAGTTTTGACTCTCCTTTGAGTTGGGTTTAATCCGGTAGTGAATTATATTTCAGCCCTTATTCCGAGTCATTCATTTTTTTGTTGCTTGAAAATCAAGTGATATGTATATATTTCTTTAGCGATTATTTGACTTAATAATTTTAATCAACATGTTAAATTTGAATCTTCAAAGATAATAGAGTTTGAGATTTTATGAAGCATGTCTATATTGATGGAATTAGCTTTCCTTGGTTGCATAAATCTTATAGACCTAAATTTGATAATGTGAAGATGGAAACACATTCCTCTTTAAAACTTGGTATAGTATGTCATGATTATACGCAGATTCAAAATTCAAGTTTAGAAGTAGAAGGTGGATGTTATAGAAATGCTTAAATAGATGCTTCTTTCATTTCGCTTGATACAGAATACAAAAAATTTGTTGAATGAGCATATGAAATATTGAGGTGGCCTATTAGTTCAAGACGAGGGGTAACAGACAATGATGCAAGAGAACCATTTGACAGCTTAGTTTATAGTTGAGATGTAAAATCAACATGCAATTAGTGCGAAGCCCTTTCACCCCTAGATCATTAACAACTCTAACCTTTTTTCAAAAGTTTCGAGAATCGGTACTAACAAAAGAATAGATACTATGAATACTTCATAGATACTACACTCACAAAAGAATAGATACTACAAACATTGCACAGATATTACACTCACGATAGAACAAATACAACACTACACTGTAGACACCATATCCTAACTAATATATGCGCACATTGGATATCACCTACATGTACATTTCACACATCACATAGTACATCTTGCACACCACATATAGATACACCACGTATCTTTATTTGATGGATCTAAGTATTATCATATCACCTTTTTATACTGCAGACACTATATCCTCACACTACATTCTGCATGACAGATATTACATATCATGTATAGATACTATGGGCTTTACACAGATATTACACTTGCAAGAGAAATATATACTACACTCATACACACTATATTCACACACTACACCCTGCACAACAGATCCTACACTCACATATAGGTACACTACACTTCAATGACTTCAGATACTTCACTCACATGTAGGTACACCACACTTTGAGAGGTTCAGATACTGGTCTATTCACATATTAACTAAATGACAGGGTTTGAGACTGTCTGACTATAGGGGTGATTCGTTGGTGGCCTCTAGTTGATGTTGATAGGTTGACCTCGATGTATCAGTTGCCTGTGGGATCGAGATAGAGAGAAAAGGGGTCTAGTCTAAGACTATTCCCAAATTGAAATTTAATATCTCATCTTGAGAATTTCATATGCTCATCATTTAACTATTCTTTTATAATCTGCAAATGTTTACCTGACCCATTTATATCATACAATTGCAATCTGTTTTGAAGCTTTAGCAGAACTTGATCAGGTACGCTTTTATTTATTTTATTTTTGTACTTTATTTCCTGCATTTTCCCTTTTATTCTGTACTGTACTATACTTCGCTACATGTCTCATGCACTTTCCTATCACATTTTACAACATATTATTTTTTGTTTGTTTATTGTTCAACTGTATACATTTACCAGTATTCATGCTTTAGTTGATACATTTCTAGTATGTTTGTGCAATTCCTTAGGATAGACCGTTCGAGGCATGATTTTTTTTATTACTCTTTATTCTCTCTCTCCTCTTTTAGGAACGAGACGACGATGTGGTCGATTGACGATTCATCTCCGGACAACGATCGAGACAACTACCAAAGACTGAAGGATGAGCTGATGCAGAACCTCGATAGATTTAAATAACGTAGTCATAGGATGTTGAGGTTTTTTGTTTGGCACGACGTAAATCCTCATATTATCTTTTAGGACTTTCTATGATTTTTATATTGTATGATATAATTCCTAAACCTTTTAGGATTCCAAGGTCGTCATTTAGTATGACATAAATCCTCACATTTTCTCGGGCTATTTGCATATAATGTACAAATATAAGTCCCGAATATCTAAATAATTTGCAGGACTAAAACATCAAATAATTTCTCTTTCAAAGACGTAAAGCCAAACCATAGATTAGTTCTATATGTTACTTAATCTTCTTCAGTATCTTCGACATCTCTTACTTTTCGTTCCTTTGAATTCTGAAAATAACTGTTCCTATTTGAACCTATTCCATTTGATTTTTCCTATGAACAGTCGTGGAAACTTGAACGTTGAATTCTTGAAGACAAAACCTCTGATCATTATCGAGAGTTTTCTTAGGTAACTTCGGTTGTCTATGATGTAACTAACTATAGGGGCTTGCTCCTATAGGGAATTTAAGAACCCAGATTAATCTAAACCTTATCTAATTTATATATTAGAAAAGGGAATTTGTCGGTTATAAATTTTGTAGACCAAAATAGAGTCATAAACTTTTAAGTTTAGTATATCATTAGATGTATGAGGTCTACTCGGTCTCATCCTTTCTAAAAAAATCAAAAGATACTATCTTCACAAAAAAATAAAATTATATTAAATATATATATATATATATTAAATTCTTAATTTAAATTTTAAAATCTTATTTTCGAAAGAAAGAAAAAATAACCGACAATTTCTGGCGACTCCGCTGGGGATTCATTCCTCTCTCCATTTTGATCAAGAGGTTTTTTTTTTCAAACATCGGTAGTGTGAACATACCCCTAATGAGTCAAACTATCTTTCTTCTGTTGACGTGCTTCGCTCATTTCTTCTTTGAGCAAGTACCGTCAACTTCCTTTGATTCTAGAGCCACTGTTTAGTCATCCATAAATAGAAAAGTTCCGGAATCTTTAAATTCTAAATAGAATGGATTCCTAATAGGTGTGAGACGTTAGGAGACGATCTGTAGGAGTGAGTTTGATTCGAGAAGCTTTCTTTTTAAATCACGAACACATGNATATATATATATATATATATATATATATATATATATATATTAAATTCTAAATTTAAATTTTAACATCGTATTTTTGAAAGAAAAATAGCCGACAATTTCTGGCGACTCCGCTGAGTATTAGTTCCTCTCTCCATTTTGATCAAGAGGTTTTGTTTACAAACATCGGTAGTGTGCCCATATCACTAGTGGGTCAGACTATTGTTCTTCCGTTGATGTACTTCACTCTTTTCTTCCTTGAGTAGGTATTATCAACTTCCTCTAATTCTGGAGCCACTGTTTAATGACTCATAAACAGAAATGTTTCGGAATCTTTAAATTTTAAGTAGAACGGATTCCCAATAAGTGTGAGATATTAGGAGACAATTCATATGAGTGAATTTGATTCGAAAAAGCTTTCTCTTTAAATCATGAACACATGTCCTACACATCTTACTCTTTCCTTTATTTATGACATTTTGATTTGATTATTTAAAATATATAAATAAAGTTTAATATTTATATATATAAAGAAATTTGTTCGGATAAGTCTTGAAAGAGATGCCCAGTTGAATGATTTGATTTGATTCAAGATACTCATCCAAAATTGCTGCAACCATGGCTGCAAACATCGTGAGTCTAATTTCTGAAAATTTGAAATTACAAAAAAGACTACACCAAAGTTGATCTTTTCCTTCGACACTGGAATGGACTTGGCTGTGAATAAGAACGAGCTGCCTGACAAAGCTGTCATTCGCTTTGGACCATGATTTAACAATACTGACATTAAGTTTGGAGACATTACCGTCGCTGTACTAAGAAATAAAATCTCTAAAATGGTGGAACCCATAGTGGAATTCAATCTGAAGTCAACGCATGATTTCCCACCTTTGAAAAGGGAGTCAGCTGAGAAGAATGTTGCTACTGTTACAAAGATTACTAAAATTGTCAAGGATACTATGGAAACAACTGTTACTACCCCCACAGCTCTAGTCACTGCACATGTCACTTTCCTCGCTCCAATTAAAGGAAAGGATATTTAGGTAGATGATGAGCCTATCGCTGTGGATGGTTCGACGTTCTTGACCGCACCTTCTGTGTTTGAAATAGGGTCTAGTTCGAGGCCTGCACCTCTGACCAGGACTCAGAGAAGGAACAAGAATCAGATTATAGCTAAGATCAATAAAATGAAAGCTGCCAAGGTTGTTCCCTCAATTTATTTAGATAAAGATAAAGAAATTTGATTAGCCGAGACCTCCCCTCTCTTAAGATGGAGCAGGTTTCATCCACTGTCTGCTGCTCTTGATGAAGAGGATGTCCAGAAGATGGCTGTTGCCCGTCTCAATTCTATCACCGTAATAATCAAGTATAGACCAAAGGATTCATACCATTAACGCGAGTTTGTATAGTCTTTGAGAAGCTGACAAAGAAAGAAAGATGTTCTGTTAATGAAATCCTCAATAGGATGGGAGGCGCTGTGTCACCCCAGATGAGGAGACATATACTGAAGAACGATAGGTTCGTTTCGTAACCTGCAAAGAAATTTGAGAGAGGGCGAGAAGGTTTGCTTTTGCAAACCTCTGAGAAAGTTCATTCAGATTATCTTCATTTAAGTTCCGCCTCTGCCACTCCACGACCACCCAGGATTCCTGTCAGACAACGTTTGGGAGCCCGTGTTCCTCCCGTTTCTGTCGCCGCCACTCCTACTGCCATTCTTTCCCCAAATTTTAGGGGACGAAAACCCATTAAATATCTTCTTAGGCCAAGGATAAGTGTACTCAGGGTATAAGATAAGCCCTTACCATGGTCAGAAAGATCAAAGAACAGTAAGAGATTACCTGGTAAAGTGTCTAGTTCAAACACTAGGGGGCTCACCGATTCTCAGCATATGGATGTCACCAATAAGTTACTCGACCCTAACATACTCGTATCTGAGAAGATGGTGTGGCGACCTAAGTTCATTGAACCTAAACATACGGAAGAGCCCATGATAGAAAATTCCACATGTGATGTGTTGCCCGCTGCAATCGCCATTGAAAACGTTGCTTGTCAGTTGTCACTGACTGATCTTAAGGTGTCTAAGAAAGAGTGAATTAAATTATAGCTAGAAATGCTCAGAAAAGACATTAAGCAGTTTTCTAAAGAAAGAGAAGATGAATTGGATGATGAAGAGGATTTGACTGATTTTATGGATGAAGATTTCGCCGAGATAAATGTGGTGGAAACCCGAGCATCTTCATCCTTACGAGAGGGACCAGGAGAGGAGATTGCTGTGGAAATATTACAGAAGATTTTTCAGCAAAACGATGAGCAGATGGAGTACATGAAAGCAAAAATGAAAGAAATGATGGCTGCTATTATGACTTTATAAAGCCAGCCACAATCTCCAAAGAGACTGCTTGTTGAGGTAAATCAACCGGATGTAGTACAGAACAACGATAATAAAAAGGAATCCACTTCTGTTAATAAAGAAGAACAGGGTAAGAGAGATCATGTCCAGAATTTGATACTGGAGAAGGACATTAAAAGTATGATAGAACAACAGGTAAAAGAAACCTTGATACAATCTAAAGGCGGTGCATCAATTCTAAGGGGTAGACCATATCCTGAAGAATTTGATGCCATGCAATATCCCAAGGGTTTTGTACCACCTCTGTTTAAAAATTTTGATGGAACAGGAAACCCTCGACAGCATGTGGAACATTTTCGCGCTAGTTGTTGCAATGCAGGGGGAAATGATGCTCTACTCTTCCGACAATTTGTTAGTAGCCTATCAGGAGTGGCATTTGATTGGTATGCAAAATTTCGAAATGGTTCCATTAAGGTGTTTGTAGAATTAGAAGATCTCTTCATTAAACGATTTACCGGGGCTTGACACCATATCACTATCAGTGATTTGGTAATCGAGAAACAAAGAATAGATGAAACTCTAGTGGATTACATTCTGCGTTGGAAGAATCTAAGCATGAAATGTGAACCACAACTTTAAGAACAACATACGATTGAAATCCTGTTAAAGAGTATTCATGGACCAATTGCTTTCCTCCTTAAGGGATTCACGATTAAAACTTTTGAAAAATTACTCAATAAAGCTGGGAGTCTTCAAGAGGAAGCAAAACAACTTGGTTTCATTGAGAAGCTTAAAAAATAGAGACCCGCAAAAGTTTTCGAGAAGAAGTCTGGAAATGTTACGACTATTGATAAAGATAAGCAGCCATTAGAAAAAAAAGTTTAACAACCACAACCGAGCCATCAGCCTCCTCAGCAATACCGTACACAACCATGCCAACAGAGGGCTTATCAGGCAAATAATAGATCAATTCCAACCTTTACAGAGCGTTTGAATATAGTATATCCCTTTAAAGATGAAGCAGTTGGTAAAATGTTCTGCAATTTGATCAAGAAACTGGGATTCAGCTTACCAAAACTAAAGAAGTCTAATGAGGTCGATAAGAAGGATCACCCATTATATTGCTCATATCATAGAATGATTGGACATACTCTGGAGAATTGCTTTTCTTTCAAGAATTGGTCACAGTATAATCTCAGGGACGAGAACTTAACGATCCCGAAAAAGTATATGAAAGAACCTGGACAAGGTTCAATCAATATAGTTTCGGTTGATCCCACTGTTCCGATCGATCCTTACGTAGTCGAAGATGGGTGGAATACAGTTTGGACAAAGTCTTCAAAGAAAACACTGAATCAAATTCAGAATACTTTAGTACAAGCTGCAATTCACGATTGAGAACCTGTTAAGCAAGTATTGTCGATTACGGTAGAAGAAGATTCAAAGAAGACTGAAAAACCCATCGAAAAGCCAAAATGTGAAATGAAGCTCGATCATCCAAGATTAGTTACTAAGGATTTGGGAGAGAAATCTCTCAAACCACTAACTTTGCATGATTTCTTATTTACTCCACCAGGGGCACGTAATACTATGGAATTTGACTTTGGCTACGTTCTGACTGTTTTTGTGATGGTATAATTGGGGATGTCCAACCTAATCCTGATACTAATCTCAATATTTCTGATGATTCTCAAATCGTACAGAGTTCTAACACATATGACGGTATGCCAGGATGAAATATTAATGATAAAAATTATCATTCAGAAGAAGATGCGCACATTTTTGAATTTCATGGATCGTCGATTGTAATAGAGTTGGAGTCTTCGGATTTAGAAGGAATCCTAGAAGAATCAGTTACTCCAGCTCATGTAGAGGCAGTTCCAAAATTAATTCATGATTCAGAAGAGGTGACAAAAATAAATTTGAGAAGTGGAAAAGTATTACCTCAGAGAATGGGTCCAAATGATGTAATGAAACAAACAATTATTTAGGATAATCCAGTCCCACCGATCGATGAAACACCTGTCCGAAATGGAGATGAGGAAACATGCATTAAAGTGAACTATAATGTACTAGCCCATCTTAGGAAATTACCTGCTAAGTTGAGAATATACGATGCCTTAATCCTATCAAAGGAAATGAGAGAAGCTTTAATAAAAGCTTTGCTAGATTCAGAAATTTGTTTAGCTTAACTTGCTAGTACTTCCTCAGATGAGGTTTGTTCATTAAGAGAACAAGCAAAAATAACATTCACAAATGATGATCACTACTTGGGACCGCTGATCATAATCATCCGTTGTATATTTCTGTCAACATCGACAACTTCATGCTCTCCAGAGTATTAGTGGTTCTAGGGGCATCCATTAATATAATGAGCTTATGGACTTTGGCATATTTGGATATAGACGCAAGACAATTAAGTGCTGATAAGATGATGTTAAGAGGTTTTAATCAGAAAGGGGAAAGAGCTTTTGGATCAATTACATTATTGATGAGAATTTGAGAATTAGTAACAATTGTAAAATTCCATATCATTGATTCTGAGACTTTGTTCAATGCTCTATTGGGCCGACCATGGATTCATGAGAATAGTATAGTCCCTTCATCATTACACCAATGCATAAAGTGATGTTTAAAAGGACAAGAATACTGTATAAAGGGAGACCTACAACCGTTTTTGGTTTATGAAATATGCATTCATGAAGATGTCAATTACTATACTCCTCTGAAAAAGAATGTTACGCTTCAAGATGATATTACAAGAAACGTAAAGGGTCCAGAAGATAAACAAAGACAAGACCATCCGATACTGATTCAAAAATCTTTTATTACCCCTTTACAATAAGTGGGTGAGAGTTCCTCTAGAACTCGTATCCGAGGTCGAGGCCTGGGGCGAGGTCGTGGAAGGAACAATAAAATTGTTGAACAAAATAGTCCAATCATCAATATTGGTTTGGAAGAAAGTTCTGAAGATGAAAAAATAAGGAAAAGTGTAATGACGATTAACCAGAAGAAACCACTTTTCGAAATTGATTTAGAAGACGAAGAGAAATGGGATTACGGTTCAATGTACGATCGAATTAATCACTATGTACAAACTATGGCCCTCACCTCGATTTCTACTCATAAAATTGAGAGTCAGATGGCCAATGAGGTACATAGTGCAAGTATGAAAGCAATTAAGTTTCATCACGGTTCTTCATCCTCTAGTTCTGGAATCAATGTAGAACTAGAAGATGAGCTTTCTTTCGAATTAATGGAATTACCTATTGATTGGTATTTGCCTTGTGTTCAAAATCTTGCTCAACGCGGTCTGGTACCTAAGCAATGGTTAAAAAATCAATCACAATACATTGAGAAACTTTGGAATAATGATAATCAAGCCTTTAATTTCAAGCAAGGTCTTGGATTCGGCACAGTAGGGCCTGTTGATGATACATAATTTTGCTTAGTTGTTACTAATTGACATGAAAAAGATTGTTTGGAAGTTCTGAACAGCTATGAAGAATCTACAATTGATAATGCCCCACCTGAATTTGAAGAAGAGATTAAATCAACAGTAGATGAGTTACAAGAAATTAACTTGGGTACCGAAGAGGAACCAAAGCCAATTTTTATTAGCTCTCTTCTTGATGAAGAATAATCTATGAATATGATTAAGCTGTTGATAGAGTTCAAAGTTTGTTTCACTTGGAGTTATGACGAAATGCCCAGATTAGCTCCAGAAGTTGCAATACATAAGCTGGGACTAGATCCTATTGCTATTCCAGTTAAGCAAGCTTCCAGAAGAATGCGTCTCAATATTGAACAACAAGTTATAAACGAAGTCAAGAAGTTAATAGACGCTAAATTCATACTAGAGGAACAATATCCTACATGGTTGGCTAGTATAATGCTGGTTAAGAAGAAAAATGCGCAAATTCGTATCTGAGTGTACTTTAGAGATTTGAATAAAGCATGCCCAAAAGATGAGTTTCCTCTTCCAATTCCAGAATTGGTGTTGGATATTGCATCATCTCATGAAATTTTATCTTTCATGGATGGATCGTCTGGGTACAATCAAATAAAAATGGCTCCAGAAGATAAAAGATTTACAGCTTTTTGAACACCAATTGAAGTTTATTATTGTAGTGTAATGCGTTTCGGATTGAAGAATGCTGGTGCAACATATCAATGAGCGATGACAAGGATCTTTGATGACTTAATTCATAATCAGGTGGAATGTTATGTGGATGATTTGGTCATCAAAAATAAACAGAAAGAAAATCATTTGTACGATTTGAGAATCGTCTTTGAGCGGTTACAAAAATTTAACCTAAAGTCAAATCCCCTAAAGTGCGCATTCGGTGTGACCTCTGGGAAATTTTTAGGGTTTGTTGTTCGTCACCGCAAGATTGAGATTAATCCGGGTAAGATTAAAGCCATCTTAGAAATACCACCCCCTAAAAATTTAAAACAATTACAATCTTTTTAAGGGAGGCTGGCGTATTTAAGATGCTTTATTTCTAATTTTTCAGGAAGGTGTCAACCTTTTTCCGTATTGACTAAAAAGGATGCAAAGTTTATTTGGGATGATAAATGTCAACATGCTTTCGAGAGCATTAAGCAATATCTAACGACACCTCCTATCTTAGCAGAGTACATTTCAGGCAGATCTTTAATACTTTATACCGCAGCTTTGGATGACTCCCTTGGCGCTCTTTTAGCCCAAGTCAACGATGAAGGAAAAAAGAATGCTCTTTATTACTTAAGTCATTGTCTAATTCCAACGGAAGTGAAATATCCTCCGATCGAGAAACACTGTTTGGCTTTATTCTTCACAGTTCAGAAACTCCGTCATTACATGCTTTCTGACAAAGTCAACCTTATCTAGAAGTTTAATCCATTGCAATATTCAATGACCCGACCGATGCTTTCCAACAGGTTAGCAAGATGAGCCATGATATTATTGCAATTTGATATAACTTTTGTTCCACTCCGAGCTGTGAAAGGACAAATCCTAGCAGATTTTCTGACGGCACACCCATTACCGGCTAGTTTCCATCTTAATGATGATTTGCCAAATGAATAGATAATGGATGTGGAAAATTCCAAGACTCGACGTTGGGAACTATATTTTGATGGGGCTTCTTCAGCGAAAAAAAGATAAAGAATTGCAAGCAATAAAACCTGGTAAAGCAGGGATTAGATTGATATTCATTACACCAGAAAAAGGGATGTTAAGGTATTCTTATCATTTGATCAAATCGTGCATGAATAACGAGGCAGAGTACGAAGCATTGATAACAGGGTTACAATTAACAATATCAATGGGTATAACTGACAATAAAATTTACGGAGATTCACAGTTAATTATCCAACAAGTTCCTGGGCAATATAGAATTTTGAAGCTTAAATTGGAACAATATCATCATTATACGATGAAGTTATTAGAACATATTCCAGACGTGATAATATGCAGAATCCTAAGGGGAGAAAATACTCTCGTCAATGCTTTGGCTAAACTCACCAAAGAATTTGCATGTCCACAAGAAGATTCAATTAAGATCACTGTTTAAGGACTTCAGGTTTTGTCCCAGATCGATGTAGATACTTTGGACAAATTGGGTAAAGAAGAAACAGTAATGACAACCACCAAAACTGCAGAAGACTGGCGTCAAACTTTCACAAAATATTTATAAACACAAAAGTTGCCAGATGATAAGTCAGTAGCATATCAAATAAAAAAGAGAGCCTTATCGTATGCTTTAATAGATAATGTTCTTTACCAAAGGTCTTTCGATCAAATGTAGTTAAGATGCTTAAGTTCTACAGAAGCTCAAGAAATCGTTAAAGAGGTACACTCAGGACTTTGTGGCCCTCATCTGTTAGGTCTGAAGATGAAAATGAAAATTAAAAAACTAGGATATTACTGGCCCCCGATGATGACCTACTGTATCAAAATTGCCAAAATTTGTCACCAATGCTAAGTACATGGAGTGGTCTTACAACACCCCCCAAATGTGTTACACCCGACAGTTGCGTCATGGCCGTTTGAATGTTGGGGCACAGATGTGATGGGTCCTATAGACACTCCATCTTCAAAGGGACCTCGATTCATTCTAGCCGCTACTGATTACTTATCAAAGTGGGTGAAAGGCGATACCGTTGAGAGAAGTAAGTAAAAGCACAACATGTCTTACAGTTCTTCAAGAACCAAATTGTCTATCGTTTCGGAATACCCCACATAATTATTTCAGACAACGGGTCTGCATTCAAAAGCATGAAGATCAATAATTTTGTCAGTAGACACGAAATTGATTGGCGTTATTCTACAATTTATTATCCGAAAGCTAATGGATTGACCGAGGCTTTTAATAAGACTCTTGTCCAACTTCTAAAGAAGACCTTGGATGGAAACAAAAGGAATTGGCACGAGCAGTTATTAGAAGCCTTATGGGCCTATTGAACCACGTTCATAACTCCAACCCATCTACACCTTATGCTCTTGTGTATGGGTACGAGGCTATGTTACCTTTAAAAGTTCAACTTCCTTCTCTCAGAGTTGCCATTGCCAACAAAATCACTACTGAAGAAAATGCCAAATTATGACCGGAAGAATTAGAAAGTTTGGAAGGAAAATGATTGGTAGCACAACAAAATTTGGAATTGTACCAAGCCAAGATGATTCAAGCACATGAAAAATTGGTTCACCCCAAGACTTTCAGATTAAGTGATCTGGTTCTTGTCCTTAGAAGACCTATTCTGGAACATCGCAAGATAAGAGGTAAATTTGAACCAACATGGGAATGACCGTTCGTGGTTGAAAAGGTTTACTCTGGAGGAGCGTACCAATTGATAAATTGTTAAAAAGAACGACCTATGCTTCCTATTAATGGATGATATCTAAAGAAATACTATGCATCATGATGTTTCGAAAGAGAGAACTTTAAAAATAAAGTCTTGTTCTTAGAAGCACCGGGGTTTTAATTGCAACTGGGACCGAACATAAATTTGTAATAAAAAAATATTTGAAAAAAAAACTAATTTTGCAATATATTCTATATATATAACTTGATATGTGCTTTACTTTTTTATTGTTTTGTTTCTCTCCTTTCTCCCTTCATGTTAGTTCGATCTTCAAAATAATAATAATAAACTTAATAAGTGTATACATGTATGTATGCATATATATATATATATATATATCTATACATATAATATACACAACTTTCTACTATATATTTTTTTATTGTATCATTAAAATTGTGTTAAAAAAATTTAATATTTCTTATGTTATCTAATTCGACATCACTTGAATTACCAAACATTAAACTTCTTATTCTTAGGGTTCAATTATTAGTCAAATTATAAAAGGAGATTTTTGGGATATATTAAGNATATATATATATATATATATACATAAATAAAAATTAAGATATGTACATAAGAAATACATTTTGTAACATACATGTATATAAAAATATATGTTTATATAAATCATTAAAATATATAAAAAAAAATTTCATATTGTTCTTGCTTAAAAGCCCGGTCTGACATACTGATTTTTTTCCTGTTTTAATGCAGGAGAATGTCAGAAGGAAGACTGATTTTCACATTCAAGAATGGCATTGGTTTTGCCCTTGATAAGTCAAAAGTTGAAGAAGGAGCGGTGGTTGAATTCGATTTCAAATTCGATCAAATTGAGCTAGATTATTAAAGCTCAGCTTTAACCGTGGTAAACAAAGATGAGTTTTGCAAGCAAAAGCCTGTGCTGAAATTCAGAAATAAGAATCAATTCTTTACTGAGAAGAAAAGGAAATTAGAAAAAACTGACAAGGCTGAATAATCAAGAAATGTTGCAATTAATCAGATGAAGTCAATGATAATGACCTCTAAGGGCGAGCTTGTTGGTGCTACCCCTACCGACATCAGCCAGAAGGTAAGGCAACACTTACTCGTATGCAGAAGAGGAATAAAAAATGCCGTATTCACAAGATGCTAGAACAATTAAAAGTACAAGGGGAGGATAAAGATACTATCGCTCAAATGACAATCAAATTAAAGGGAAAAACCTCAGATCAACTGGTTGAAGTGCCAGCTTAACCCATGAAAACTGGAGGAGAGGTGACTTTCAAGGAAAGAGAGATTAAAAAAGGAAACATGGAAGTTGATCCCTGTACGACATACACTATGTTGTAAAACATGCCCACGGAGCTACTACAAACCCTATGTTCCCCAGTTCGTGAGCAGGTCATGTCATTTGCAGATCATTTCAGAGCATGAATTGGAGAAATATGAAAAGGTGAGAAAACAAAATTTCGAGCATTTTCAATGGTTTCAGGGTAAGTATGTTAATATACTGGAACGGTTGGAACTGCACACCAATGTGTTCACCAGCAGTGAATAAGACGACATTGTAGAACGTGTTCTTTTGGAGCAAGAAATGAGACGTGCTGGTCAGCTAAGAAGAAGGACATATTCTGAGCTGAGAAAATGGAAACGAGGTAAAGGAAGGGTTACGATCCAATACGATTGCTGCTACAATTTTGCCCAAGTTAAAGAAGGAAATCCCCCCGGATAATTCGTCACGATGAGGTTGGTCCGTTATCGTCATTTATAAAGAGGATAATTAAACGACTAGTGACCTGGCGTATACTTCCAGCAGATTGCATCCCAAACAGCTGTAGAGTTAATAACAACGAAGCTGGTGACTGTATCCCTCAGCACATTGATCATCATGATTTTGTAAGGCCATTTTGCACGGTATCATTCATAAATAAATGCAATATCATGTTTGGAACAGAAATTCAGAGCATTGATGACGGAGAATTTCAGGGTTTCGTAGAGATTCCTTTGCCTGTGGGCTCTGTGTTGATATTGAAGGGAAACGACACTGATGTGGCCAAACACTGCATCCCTAGAGTGCCATATCCAAGAGTTTCAATAACCTCAGACGGATGAATGAGGATAAAGTACCATTTCGGTTTAGACCTGATCCTGAGATCAAGAACTTGCGGCCTTTTGAGTTGTAAGTTTTTTAAAGACAACACACCTCAGTATATATCTAGGAGAAATCATTTCTATTTTCTGATGATATGTTAGAAGGTGAGGCTACTCTTTATACAACCTACTATTTCAACACAACTGTCGATGACAAAATACAACTAGATGATACAGAAGACTGGATTCAATCATGTGTTTTCGGTATTGGTGAATGAGGAAGTATTTTGATAACAAACTATACAATAATGATTTCAGAAGATGTTTGATTACATGAAATCAAACAACATTCTATTCAGTATTAGATGATATTCATGATATGACAGATTGAAGACAATATATTGGAACTTCTTTTCGTGGTTATGAAGGCAGATTTGGGTAATTGATCAAGAAAATAAACAAATTTGATTTGCCCTAATTTTGAGAAAGGCTAGCGAGCAAAGAACGATATATATATATATATAAATAAATTTATAAATGAATAATCATCAAAATGTATATATATATATATATATATTGACCAAAGAGCTATAGCTCCATACCTGTTAAACTGAAAAATTGGATTACAAACTGAGTGATCAGAACACTCATACTAAAATCAGTCCCTCAATCTAACTAGTTCAAACAAAGGAGTTTACAAAAGGTATAGGACCTATCTATGATAGAANGAAAAAGGATTCATGTGGCCGACCCCACGTAGTGGGATTAAGGCTTTGTTGTTGTTGTTGTTGTTGTAGAGTATGCAGGAGGGAAACAAGATGATAATGTTTCACGATGAACACAATTTATGCAAGAATTTGGTGATGCTCAAGACCATGGTGAGGTCGATTCAGGATACAAGGCTGAGATTCTTGCTTCAAGAATTTGGTGATGCTCAAGTCCATGGTGAAGTCAATTCAAGATACAAGGCTGAGATTCTTGATTGAGCTGCATGGCATGAGTTAGCAGAGATTCCAGTGATGGATGAGCTACTGGATAAATTGTTTGGAGTTGTAGTATTCTCTTAAATTGATTTGAAGTTAGGGTACCAACATATTCGGATATGGCAGAAAGATATGGACAAAACTGCACTTAGAACTCATAAGGGCCCCTAAACATGGAAAGGAGTGTTAAATGATGACGTCGCATGGGGAATCATATGACTGGATCTAGCAGTAATTTTCTCTCTTCCATCCTGAGGACAAAGTGTCTAGGGAGGTGAGTAATGCTACATCAGCTTAGAATAATAATTACTATTTAATCATATGAAATACAACTAATTTATTATCGCAAAAGATAATGACTAATTATCTTAAATAAATAACTTAATATCACAATCATAATCATCAATACAAACAAGCTCAGATAAAAATAAATAAATTTATGATTAAATGAATTATTTAACAATTAATTGTTATGTTCATCAATTACTTAAGAAATTGTTGGGTAATCAATCCATAATTATCCAAATTTACCAATTGATTGATCTATCAGGACTGAATAGGATAGCCAATTAACATACTCATTAATTAACATGAAATATTTAAATAATTTAACTAATTAGATTTGTTTAATATCTCACTATATTCAATCTCTAGTAAATTAACTAAATTAATTTTTAAATTAAATACGATAACATGGATATTTAAGTAGTGAAAAAAACTTGCACATAATATGTTTAAATCTAGCACAACATTCACTAGGATTAATAAAAAAAAAAGATTAGAAAAACTGATCCTACATTAGGATAATTATAATAAGGAATAAAATCATGATAATTATATGATAAATATAGTTAATAAATCTACCAGGACTGATAAGAATAATCACGTATCCTAATCATTAATTAATGAAACGGTAAATAATCCTTAATTAATTTAATATCTTAGCTGTTTAATCCTAGTTAACATTCAAAAAGTTAACCCAAATGATTAGGATAAAGATAATGATGATGATAATATTGAAGATTATTTATATGAATATTTAAAATAAATAATTATCCTAAATAATCTCTAAATGGTCAGATTAATTATTCTATTTTCAATTAAATAGTAATCATGCCATAATTAATAATGCAAATTACTTAATTATTCTGCAACAAAATCCTAATTCATTATTACAATCTTTCCTAAAAAATTAAAAATAGAGATTAACGGATAATGTAGATTCATAAAGCTGACCTTAAAAGTTGGTGTAAGGCTAACAATTATGATGACAATGATGATTGAGATGCTGAATATTTAAAATAAATAATAAACTTACATAATCTGTATTCAGTCAAATAAATTATTCTAATTTATCATTCGAATGATAATCAATCTAGCATTAATTACTTATACAATCAGATACTGATTGGTAATATTTATAGTCAGATAATTTTAACAAAATCTACACACATAACACACATATCTTCTGTATTTACATACCTCACACCTAAATTTTCATATTTACATACATAGCACTTCGGTGTTTTAAACTTTTCCATGAAAAGGTATATTTCACTTTTAAAAAATGATAATAGTGTTTATTTTACGCGATAATAAAGATTTGAGTATTATAAATGTAAGTATGATGGTTTAGGTGTGAGATATGTAAATACATGATGATTATGTAAATGACCCAATATTTTTATTGCTCCCTAACAACCTAAATGACACTACTTACATTGACTAAATTATTTTCTTATTGTAAACTGCAAAAGCAAAATAAATTGGCTTTCAAGCTCTCATCATTGAACTCGATGCTTACATAAAGAGCTAAGCTCCAAAAATAAGAGCCCGTTTTTATCAACTTCCCATACTTCAACTTAGTAATGAAATTATAAGATCCAACCACTTCTGAACAATCTAAGCTAGTCTTAGGAGCCATATCTATAGTATCCATCGCAGAATAGTTAAAATTTTTCCGAAGTTCTAGTTTTAATATATATGCAAAATCCTTATAATGGAGTAAATATCATGGCCAATAGCAGACTACTTTTATTTTTTAGGGTAGGCAAAATCACCAAATGTTTAATTTTTTTCAGATATTGAACAAAAAAATGTATCCAGGAGGGCTAAAATTACTAAATTGCCTAAACTATAAAAAAAATTACTAAATTTTATTATTTATATAAAAAATCCTCAAATTTTAGGGTGGGCAGCCCTTGTCTCACCAGATAACCAAAAGCACTTCTTGGTTTATATAAATAAGTATTCATAGCCAAGCTCTCCTACTAAAGAAACTAATTCGTGGTCAATGATGGTGAAACCAAACATTGTAATATGTTATACCTTTATGTAGTTATCTGTATCGAGAGTAAAACGGTGGTAAATTCCAGCAGGCAAAACAATCATTCCCCCTTTCTTCACAGCTATGCGAATCCACTGATCCTTTTCATCCCTCACATCAAAATAACCTTAAAAGGAAGAAAATTCAAGATAATGAAAGCATAATGAACATAATATATGCCAAGAAAAGTAAAGAGAAAAATCTTACCGTTTCCTGCAGTGCAGATATGCCAAGAAAAGTCAAGAGAAAAAACTTACCGCTTCCTGCAATGCAGTAACGGATCTCTTCATCTGTGTGTAGATGCTCCTCAAAGAAGCTCTTGATCTTCGCTTCGTAATTTGGCAGTTTCTCTGGGCGAATGTCACATATGTCCTAAAATGCGAATAGGATGGCAAAGAGATTTCTAATATTAGCATCTTCTTCTGCTTCTTAGAATCAAACAGAATAAGCTTAGGAGCCATTCGCGACCTTATCTTTTGTTATTTTTTTATCAAAATTTTTACTTTCTATTTTTATGTTATTTGGTTTATGTTTTGATTTGAAGCAAAACACGTTTGGCTATTTGACATTTATGATCATTTTTATTTAATATTTATTTTTATTATTACTTTTTTTAATTTTGTTTGGTTGATGTTTTGATCTAAAACAAAATATGCTTGGCTATTTGGTTAAAGTATCATTATTTTTAAAAACACTCAAAACACCTAAAAGTGTTTTAGTAAAACATGTAATTTAATTTTAAAAACAAAAAATAAAACATATAAAAACACACTAAACAAACATGGTTTTAAAAATAAAAGAAAAAATAAAATTTTTTAAAAAAAAGATATCAAACAAGCCGTTAAAGTATGAATGTTTTTAAAAATATTCAAAACATTTAAAAGTTGTTTTGAGCCTTTTCAAACACATAATAATTTACTTTAGAAACAAAAAAATTAAACTATGTAAACAACATACTAAACATATATGCTTTTAAAAACAAATTAAAAATAAAACAAACAAAAAAATCTTGAACAAGCCCTTAGTTAATGACCATGTAATTGTAACCCCGAGCTTCACGAATCTTTTTCAGCGCTTCATCATTCTCATAGTCATCAGCATTCAGTCGCCAGCTAATAATACCAAGTTCTACAAAAGAAAAAAATAAGCCGCAAAACTTCACTACAGCGAACGGCTGATCAAGGTTATGAAAATGGAAATTTGATCACCTACAAACCTGCAAGTCTGTCAATAGAAACAAATTGCTCTGGTTCACGGTGATGGGGAAGCCTCTGGTCTTTGTCACTGCTATCCATATACCATGCTTGGATAACTTCCTCCTTTCCTTCCTGGGAAGACCAGACAACGAACAATAATATATCTCATAGAATTTGTTCCTTTTTTTCACGAATTTGCTTATGATCTTATAAATCACACAAACTTTGAATACAAAATGATTGCACTCTTTATGATTTCAGAATGCTCCTAATGTAAGCGTTTAAAGCCAATAACTCGAGTAGCATAGCATAGCATAGCATGCTAAAGAGATGAAATGAGATAACAAAGATTTTAAATTATGTTTAGCTATCTAATTATGCCATAAATAAATAGCAAGGGACGTCTGTGATGGTTAAGTGCAAGTTTCATATTAGGAAGATTTATATACATACCACTCAATTCCTATGTATTTACATATATAACACCTAAAATACAATTTTTACATATATGCCACCTTACTTACGCATGAAAATGTGTATTTCCCTTTTTAAAATTTAAAAGGTGGTATTTTGAGGAGATATGAAAGAATTGTGGTACAAATGTAGAAAGTAAAATTTTGGTGTTAGAATGTAAATATATAAGAATTTGGTGGTATGTATGCATGTTCCCCTTCACATTAATAAACAGTTAAGCAGTGCATAAACTGGTTATGATCTTCAGCAGCCTTACCTCACTTGGTACTATTAGAGGAATACCTCATTTTTTATTCATCCTAGTTGAGTATCATGTGAGGTGTTAAATCCACTATATGATATAGGAAAATAGCTTATAAATAAAAAGCCATTAAATAGGAGCATTTGGTTGAAGATTTGATAAATTTGAGTTTATTATCCTTTGAGTGGTGCATGCATTTGTATAAGGCATTATGAAGATTTCTTTTAGTTTTGACTTAATAGGATATTGGGCTTCTCTTGGTGCCCAAGCCCTAGCTCATTGGTGGTNAATAAAAAGCCATTAAATAGGAGCATTTGGTTGAAGATTTGATAAATTTGAGTTTATTATCCTTTGAGTGGTTCATGCATTTGTATAAGGCATTATGAAGATTTCTTTTTGTTTTGACTTAATAGGATATTGGGCTTATCTTTGTGCGCAAGCCCTGACTCAATGGTGGCGGCTTCGCGTAAGACCCTCGGGTCGGGGGTTCGAATCTCAGCTCTAACGGGCTGTTCAAATTAGCACATGGTGGGACGTTTGGGACTGGAAGAAAGGTCCACCCCTCGGTCAACCTTGCCCACTTTTTTTTTTTTTAAGAAAATATAGCTGTGATTGGATTTGAAGAAAAGTGTTTCATTTCCCCTTTGAATTCATTTATTAGTGGGCACCTCCACATAAACAAGTTGTTTACTCAAACAATTGGTTACATAGAAGCTTCTAGTTTTCAACAATTAACAGTAGGCAAGGGGTCTAATGATGTAAAAAACAAAAGAAAATAAGAGATAAATATTTTTATTCTAGAAAAGAATTTCTAAAATCAATCAAATGGACAAAACACCTTAAAACACATTGTTAACTGATCAAGTTTTTATGCTAAATACCCAGATCTAGATACCATAGAAGAGACTATTCATGCAAAAATGTAGTTAAAATTAAAGTATGCACGATATAAATTATTATGTCATGGGGTCCCAAAAAAAAAAAAAATCTTAGAATTAGGAAGGGGCTAATTGATTATAATTATTTAGAATACATGGGTAATCCAAATGCAATGTAAATTAAATACAATGCTTTTGTAATACTCAAGATTATTTGATTTGTTGTAAAATAAATGTACAAATTTTTTTTTTAGTCTAATTGAGAGTAAAACGAATCAGAATTTTTGCGTTAGCATATTCTTTTAAACATAAGCTTGGTATTAATATATTCTTCTATAATTTTTAAATTTTTAACAAATTTGGGCATGCATGGTGCCAACGCCGGTAATGGTATCAAAACTCAGAAGTGCTAACTGTAAATTGGGGAAACAGGGAGGTGGACGATGCGGACACCCGAGGTTGTTGGCACGATGCTTGCGTATTTTTTTAAACATATTTAGAGGCATGTTTGCAGGGAGTTAAATTTGAAACTTGCCTATTTCGGATGATTACAAATTTATAAAAAAAATGAGTTGTTATTTATATACAAAACCCCTCAGAGAAATACTTGTTCTTTGTTTTAATCTCAACCAAAAAGAAAAATATAAAACGCCTGCATTTCAAATGAACTGTACTCTTAATACTTGCAACCAAGCAACCCTAAATAAATTCAATTTTTATGCACATTGGAATATGTTTCTAGTCATGCTTGGGAAAGCTAGGTTTTTTTTTTTTTTTTGAAACGCCCGAGGGCTAATTTTATTGAAATTGAAAAGGTACATAAAGGTTGTATGAGAGAGCCCAATAAAGGCGCCCTACCCATATGATACACAGAAACTAACATCCTAAAAAAGATAAGACAAAGATAAAACTCTAAAATTCATAACTCGCAGAAAACCAGTTGCTAGGGACGAGCCAGCTTGGTCTTGCCTCTGTCTCTAGTTTTAGGAACGGAGCTAGCTAACAAATTGCTGAGTGTCGTGTCATTACCCGAAGTTACTAAAGTATCATCCATTAAGTTCCCAAGCTGGGGTGTGCCTCCATTCTTTTTTTTCTTCCTAGATGTGAAGACTGGCTCATCTGATCAGTGTGGTCAACAGATTGTCGGGCATGTAGAAGAGGATGGGCCCCTTACTTCTGATTAACAGTAACAACATTCTCATTCTGAAGAGATTGTAAATCTGTCTATGGGCCCCTTACTTATGATTAACAGTAACAACATTCTCATTCTGAAGAGATTGTAAATCTGTCTCCTTAACACCTGATGCTTCCTGAGGTTGTGGAGCTGCAATACTATCCTGATTATCGGACCAAAGAATATCCTTTGGAGGTAAGGATCTTGCAGTATTGTTTTCAACAGCGATAGAAACTGTAGGATGCCCAAGTGAACCATCTGACAATACATCAGTCGGAAGAACAGAAACAATATTGTTTCCGGTAGTGGGAGGGAGAGGTGGCATCGTGTCAACTGGTGTTTCAAAAGTCTGTGGAATGCACTCGGGGGCGAAAGAGGGACAAATATGAAGTGGGGCAGATCCAGTAGCATTTTTACTCTGAGGTTTTAGATTTGGATGCAAATGATAACATTGAGAAAGAGAGTGTTCAAACATCCGACAGTGGGTGCAATAAAGAGGTTTTCGTTCAAGTTCTGCTTGCTGTCAAAATCCCTGATGCTGTGTGTCAATCCATCTCTCCCGGAAAAAGTAAAGTAATATTCCGTTCTATCAAAATTATGGCTTCAGAAGGTCGAGTCAGATTCACTATAGGCATATCAGTTTTGAGAGGTTTACCGTATATCATCGCTAAAGCGAAGAGATCTTGATCGTAAAGGTGGACCTTCAAACCTAGAAAGCACAGCCGAACAGGAATGATAGGAGGTTCAGTACGAGAGTCAAAATCCACCATCCTTTTTAAAACCTTCATCACCTGGTTGTCTATTTGAATGAGTCTTCTCGCAAACAAATGAGCGTAGTCTGCATCATTTGATAATTGAATGAGAATGTGTCGACCATCCAATTTACCAATCTTCCAACCTCCTTTCAGCTTCATTTGCTTAAAATCATTTCGAATTAGCTCAAGTTTAGGGTTTCCATAAAGAAACTTACCTACTAAGAACAGTCGACAAGGCGCAGCTAGGGTGGAGATCTCGGCCTCTGTCAGAAAGATTGCAGGTTTTCCATTTTTATAGGATGTTTTTTTTGAGAAATCCGGTTACAACGCCAAGAGCAAAAGTATCGTGGTAACTTTGCGGAAACATATTCGAAAGAGGAGCGAGAGCGGGGTTATCACCAGCAAGGGCGGCGGCGTAGGAAAGAACCACTGAGGCCATCACCTTGGTCGGTGCTTCACTGTGTGCGCACTGTCGTTGAGCAGCGGGACACAGTCTGCGACCAAGGACGAATGCACTCGACGCAGACGACAAGCGGCGTAACAGCGACGTGCAACGAGGGCGAAGAAGGCAGTGACTGAAACAACGACGTGCGACGAGGAAGCGAAGCAGCGACGAAATAGCGACGACGCGGTGCTAGCATAGCTGTCCAGAGAAGACGACCAAGAACGAAGAAGGCTCAGTAAACTTATATTCAAGCATAGAAGCAGAATTTTATATATGCAAGCACACTTATATTCCTAAATGCATACACACATACATTAAACATACGAATATACATGAGCATGCAAGCATAAAAAAAGTGAAGTCAAAGTATTAAAAATAAAAGAAAAAACTAAAAATTAGAATATCAGAGTGTAGAAGCAACCTTCTGGTTAAGTACACGACTTTAAGCAAAGTATAACAAATTTTGCAACAAAATTACATTATGGCAGAAAAAATTGCCCAATTTAATATTAGTAATTATTCTTCAAGATACAAAATAAAACATCTAATGAAAATTTGAGGCTGCCAAATGCCAAAAAGTTTGAAAACTTCAATCTTATCAAGAGAAGGAAGGACTTCATTATATGATATCACTACTGGATAGCGTTCAGGCTCAGTATGGTGTTCTTTCATGTTGGTTGTCAAACCTAAATTGAAAATCTAAAACTTGGTTCACATTTAAATTTTACTAATCTTATAATGCCATTAATGACTCAATATACGAGAATCTTAGCAGAATTATACAACTCAGAAGTAAAAGGCCCCATTTTCCTATGTATCTCACTAAAAAGCTCCCAAAGCAAGATTAACTATTCGATTGCAAGGAATTAAAGCATGCCAAGCTACAAAAAAGATCACATAGGACGGATGCTAACTACCTCTCTCTCTCTCTCCTCTTTCCCATGTAGGTGACCCATTGAAATAAGAATATTGTAATAACATAATTTTTTTGCTTTTTCGGTCATAATTGTTATCTTATATTTTAAACATGCCTATATTAATAAAATATAAAAAATGGCTAAAAAGAGGACATTACATAATTTAAGCCTACTAGGCTATCACTCAATCCCACCCCAGCCAAGCAAAACAAAAAGCATTAAGGAGGATAATTATGCAATTAGTTTGTTTTTTATGTTCAGTCCGATTTTCGTGCTAGTAATTCATTAGATATTAAATTTGTTTGAATTTTTGGGGTGTACAAATAGACTCACCATTTCATTTTTTCATATTTATTTGAAAGCAAATTTTATATTTCTCAGAACTGTCATCCTCCCCTAAATTGGTCAGCCCTATTGTTTCAAAATCACTTGGTTGGCACAAACCCTCTTTTGGCCACCATCCTCTCTCTATGAGATCTCTATGCTCACAATCTCCCTTTACTTGAGAACAAAAGGAACAAGTGACTTATTTCTAAGTTAAGGAGGATGAAGAATGAAGAAAAAGCAATCAAATAAGTAGGACTAACTCAGGAATGGATGAGGAGAGAGGAAGGATTATGGGAACAAAGCCACTTCGAACTAACCGTGAAACCTTTGCTGAGTCAGCAGAGAAGATAATAGGAAGAAGCTGCTGTTGAATGAAAATGAAGATTCACTAAGAATTGGGCTTATCATGTACACCCATAATTTTTCCCAGGACTCAAAGCTCAAGAAGAACCATCCCACATGTGACTATTACAAGAAAATTGGGCATATTAAAGACAGATGTTGTAAATTAAAGCTCAGGAAGAACCATCCCACAGGCTAAAACTTTGAACTATGAATTAAAGATTAAAAGAAAAATGCTAATGCTGCAACCACATCCAAAAAATCGGTAGAACCATTCACCAATGAATAGTTTGAAGTACTGAAGAAACTCCTTGTAGATAATTCAGAGCAGCATACCAACCTCATAACACACCAAGATAATATATTACTCTCCCAGGTTGTCAGTAGAGGGAGATTTAGAACTTGGATCATAATTTCAAGAGCATCTGATCATATGATTGTAGACATTAATACTCAAGTCAACTATCAAGAGTCTTCAATATCTAGATCGGTAAGACTTTCAAACGGATCACACTCAAACATTGCTGGGAAAGAAAATATGGAATTCTCTCAGAATATTACTCTTTTCTCTATTTTATATATTTCACGGTGGAGCGCAATTTTATTTCAGTTAGTAAGCTTACCTGTTATATGAAATGTAAAACTAAATTTCTTGCAAACTTTTATGAATTTCAAGTGGTGGAATAAGGAACGGTGATGAGCAGTTTTGAAATGCATCAAAGGTTCAAAAACACATCTTATCCCAGCTCCATATTTATCTCAAATTTTCAAGTCTCTCTAGTCTATGTCTATTGAAAAACAAGTCATGTTATGACATTGTCACATTGGTCATCTTAATTTCAAGTATGTTATTAGGTTGTAACCTCATTTATTTATCAATAAAAAAACTTAATTTTTATCAATATGAGATCCGTCAACTTATCAAACAAACTAAAAATAGTTATCTCATGACTCGATATAAACCCTCACGTCATTTTTCCTTTATCCACAGTGATATTTGGGGACCTTCAAAAGTGAAAACCCTAAGTGGACTAGATGATTTATCTCATTTATTAATGATCATACTAGAACTACTTAGGTATTCATAATGAAAGAGAAATCTAAAACAACTCAAATTTTCCAAACATTCTATAAAATAATTCAAACTCAATTCTAATGCACAATTCAGATCCTCAAAACTGATAATCTGAATAAATATTTCAACTACATCATTGGATACTACCTTTCAAAAAATGGAATCATCCATTTGAGTTCCTGTATTGATGTCCTACAACAAAATTGGATAGCAGAGAAAAAAACAGGCATCCCCTTGAAATATTTCGCTCAATTATGATTTCTCATCAAGTTTCAAATATTTTTGGGGAAAAGCAGTTCTTACTGCAACATATCTTATATTTTGAATACCTAAACAGGTACTTAACTTCAAAACACTGCTTCATATTTTGATGGTTACCTATCCTCAAATCAAAGCTTTCTCTACTATACCAATAAAAATATTTCGGTGTGTATTTTTTGTTCATATCCATTTCCCAACTTGCACCAAAGTTGACTCTAAATCTATCAAGTATATTTTTTTGAATATGCCTCCAACAAAAAGATGTACAAGTGTTACTTTTATGTTACCATAAAATATTACAACTACATGGATATCATATATTTTGAAAATTAATCATACTATCTCAAATCTGATGTTCAGGGGAAGAGTGCAAGTCAACATTAATTTTATGATGCACTTGATGACACTTACGCGACAACACTCCTACTCTTCCATCTGACTCTCTTACTCTTGTTGAGGATATCCAATCAACCCAATCTGAAGTCCACAGCAAAGAACACATGTATATACTGGGAAAAAGAAAACCTTGAGCAAGTGAAATACAACTTGCAAAGATAGTACTACTCTAACAAAAATCCAAAAACCACATTTACCTGAAATTTCGAGTGATGAGTCTAATACTCATGAGTTATTCACTTCCTATTGTAGTGTTGATGACAAAGAAAGAGGTACTAGTACCCAATTCAAGAGTATGAAGCTTATAAGAAGCTATCTATAGAGTGTTTACATCTAAAATTGATAGTGTGCAGATTCCTAAATCAATTCATAAAACTCTTGAAACTTCAGAATGGAAGAAGCAATGAAAGAGGAGATTCAAGCGCCACAACATAATGACATGTGAATTCTTACTAAACTCCCTTAAGATAAGAAGCCAGTTGGATGCAAGTGGGTGTTTAACAAATACAAAGTTGATGAGAGTATAGAAAGATTCAAATTCAGACTTGTTGGAAAAAATTTCATGCAAGCCTATGAGATAGACTGTCAAGAAACTTTCACGCTAGTTATCAAATTGAATACTATCAGTGTTCTCTTTTTAGTAGCAGTTAACAAGGAATGGGGACTACATCAACTTGAATTAAAAAGATCTTCCTGAATAGGGATTTGAAAGAAGAAATGTACGTTGAGATCTCAACATGCAAATTCAAGAAATCTCTCTATAGGCTTAAGCAATTAACAATGGCATGGTTTGAAAGATTTGCTAAAACTGTAAAATCCAATGGATATTCTCAAAGTCGAGCTGATCACACATTGTTAATAAAACATACTCGCGAAAATAAATTTGTTGCACTGATCATGTATGTGGCTAACATAATTCCTACCAGTGATGATGAAAAAATTCTTAAAATAAAAGAAGTGCTTGCCACTGAATTTGAAACTAAAATACTAGAAAACATGAGATATTTTCTATGTATAGAGGTAGCTCAGTCCAAAAAAAGCATTTTTATATCACAGAGGAAATAAAAAACTTTATTGCCCCTTCCCAATGCCGAGGAGGCAAACCTGCTGAAATTCCAATGGAGCACACAAGAAGTCTAAGAAGGAAGAAGAAATTATAAGTGTGTATACAAGAAAACTGTTAGCACGAATCTCAAAAGGACGAGCTGCTAAGAATGATGACTAAACAATAGAATTCTGGCAACCGACTGCTCGGTTGAAACGACCAAGATACGATGTCAACAGATCCAGTTGTTGGACTTCGCTTGTGGTCCCAACTTCCTAATTTTCTCATAGGGTCGTCGGTAAATAGTAGGCCCAACATTTTCCCTCGATGGGAGCGACCTTCAAGCGACCAACCGAACCTAATTCGGCTACCGACTAATAGCTATTGTACTTCACTCAAATTGTAACGCAAATCTGATACTAAATTAGCGCATTAATTGCATTTAGAGTGGTTACCATAACTGTTCCCTCCTTTCCATAATTGTACAATTAGGCCTTATAAATAGGTGGTCAAAATATGAATCAAGGACTTTTCTCCACGGAATTCCCTATCTGCTTTACTCTCTCCTTCTCTAGGCTCTAACTCTTGAGGCGTGTACTTTCTAAAGACAATTTAGGATCCAACAATGTTGATAAAAAAAAGATACTAATGATTGGTAGAAAAACTCATTTACCTGTCACATACTAGGCCAAATATTGCCTAATCTATCAGTATTGTAAGTTAGCACATGAATAGCTCAAATGAAGAACATTTGGAGATGATATACATGATTTCAAGATCTATAAAAAAAACAACTGGTTACGGATTAATATTTGAGAAAATCAGTATAGAGAGATGTAAGTCTACACTAATGCTAGTTGGGCTAAGAAACTCACTGATAGAAGGTTCACCATGTGTTGCTACTCATATGTATGGAAAATTTGGTTAGATAGAGAAGTAAAAAAAGCAAGTTGATGTTTCTAGAATTGGTGTAGAATCAGAGTATAGAGCACTTACCTTGAAAACCTATGGAGGAATTTGGATTTAAAATTGCTAAGGGAACTAGGAAGTACCTCCAATAGGCCTATACTGATGTTTTGTGACAGTCAAACGACTATCAGTATTGTCAAGAATATTATGATCATGACAAAACCAAGCATATTGAAGTTGATAGATAATTCAACTCTAAAAAGGTTAATATGGGAATTATACATCAAAGCTACATCCCGACACACTAACAACTTATTGATGTTTTCACCAAAGCTCTTCCTTTAAGCAGCTTCTTAGAGTTCAATACCAAACTTGGTCTCTACAACATCTACAACCCAGCATGAGGAGGGGTGTGGAAACCTGAGAAGTTTCGGGTGGTGTTTCCTAGCATGGGCTGACCAACTATCCAAGATCTAATAGGTGATTTGATTGGAGATCAACTTCAAAACCTTTTGATTTGTGTTTATTCATTTCCTATTTATGCCGCTTTAACTTCTATTTCAGAATTATTTCTTTCCTAATTTAAGCTAAATATATTTAGTAAGTTCATAAATTAGGAGGGATTGGTGTCCCTATATATGTACCCTCCATGTGAATAATAAAATTAAGCAATTTTCCTTTCCAAGTAACTTCCACATCATGATTCATCAAACTCATTTGTTATAACCTTTTTCACGGCAATTTCAACCAAGCTACTTTGTGGCCCTTCACTACCTGAGCAAATCTTTAAGCATCAGACATTGTTTTGGTATTTCAAGTTTATGTATTAGTTCTAGTTGTATTTTCTTTGAGTTTGGATAATTTGCTTATTTATTAGTCGTTTCGATTTTTTTTTTACTGTTAGTTTACTGTTATTCTTACAAATCAGTGGTTGGGCTATTATTTATAGATTAAAATAAAATCTATTTTCATTTGCTTACTCTTACTATTTATCTTGTTTGTATATACCTTTTTCTTTTGATAGTACAAAAGAGGTTTATATGCTTTCATTGTGATATCGCTTCCAGATCCAAGATGTGACATACAATCGACCCGAGTATTATTTTAATCTTAATTAAGTTATGTTTTACAGAAGCTATTGTTAAGAACCTTCAGGATTGCTCGTTTTCACCTTTTTACATCCATCTATTGAGAGATCAAAGGCAATGCCTTCAAAATATTTTAGATTCTGAGACTAAAAGAAATACAAGACTTCCTTCTACAATAGATGACTCTATCAAACCCTAGATTGACAAGAAAAACAGACTCAAATAAGGATCTAGCTCATAATCACTTCAAATGAGAAAGCGTGTCATCGATCCAGTCGCTCACAAAAAGCGCATCCTCTTAGGCCAACTTTCTGAAGGCAATTTAAGTAAAACATCAGCTTAGAAGAATCACCGACATCCCTAACCAGTCCACTTTAATCAGTTCCAGAATTTTTAATAATTCCCAACTGTAAACCATAAAAAATAAACTTTCTATAAGTAAATAAAACTCGATCTTCATCGAGCTGCCAATTTTACTCTCTCACCAGCATGTCATCCGAAATCCCAATTCAATATTTTGAATAAAAAAGAGAGGAAAAATGCGCCGTAATTTGCTTTACAGAAATGGAAAAGCTTGCTTGAGTAAAACCCTACGCAGAGAGGGAAAATGCCATACCTGGAACTCGTTCTCCATCTCCGCTACCTCTCTTCACTCTGAAATATCCAAAAGCTTGGATGCAACGCGAAGCTGCGTTTGCTTGGACGAATATATATATATAACAAATGTGATCAAAAATCAAATTATCATTAGTTATAAACTTGTATACTCAAAATATGATCATACCTACTTAGGGAGGTTTTGCACATGTGTAAGATATCAGAATTCATGGACCTCAAAGGTTCACCATATCATGCTCACATGGTGAAATGGTCGAGTTAAGCCCGCTTGTCGAACTGGTTGAGCTAAGTTCACCAACCGAAGTGGTTCTTGAGCTAAGCCCACTTGTCAAAATGATCTGACCTAGTTAAGAACAAACCCACCGCAAGAGAAAATTATCATTACATAAGAGTACATAAGTGCATCATACCCATATCACAATATTTGTATGAAGACATCTTGGACATGTGTAGTACGATACGATATGTGATTTCATATTTATTTTCTCTTGTATAAATTGGAAGTGAGAGGGGATCGATGGAGGTTTTCTCGTTCTCTCACAAAAAACTATACTCTCTCTCTCTCTCTCTCTTTCTCTCTCTCATGACCGAGAAACACTGATCCTTTCTTTTGAGCCCTTCTCGGCTACCTCTTGGATCCTAAGAAAATATAGAGCGAGAAACATGAAACTTAGCAATACATCTATCACCTTTTTCCATGCATTCATCTTAGAAGTAAGGTCGTTATTGGTTTGCTTGAACTCACGAATAATATAGAACTCTTTTTCTTAAAAAAATTCAACATCTTAAAAGATGCAGTGAGCAGTCGTTCATATCCAAACCCAGCAAAAGAGTCTTTCTAGTGTAGAGAAAAACAAAAAACAATGATAGATTCCACCAACGAGTTTTTGACACATCAAATCAAGAGCTAAGAGAACTCCCGAGAAGTTATACAAAATTCAAGACAAGAAACCTCGATATCCTGTTCCGGGATTCATCCTATGATACATACGAGATCATCTGGGTCGATGGTTGTCAACGAGAAACATCGAGATAAGGACCACCAAGGAGAAAGTCACCTGGGCAAGACCTATCAAGAGCATGAGTTGGACGAGCGCTTTATCCAAGGCTACAATAAGAAGAAGAAGAAGAAGAAGAAGAAGAATTTTACTTAACCTTCTAAATCCTCAGATGAAGGATCCAAAAAGAGATAAAGGCCACTTGAAACACACTTTTAAGGAGAAATTTTGGAGGTCGAAGCGCCAAGGAAGTTCAAAATTATATCATTGGAATATTATAAAGAGAAGTCAAATTCTACCGACCATGCAGCTTTTTTGGGTCTGTTGTTTATCTGTTAAAGGTAAATGATGCTCTAAGATATTTTTAATTATTTATGATATTGAAAGAACCAGACTTGAGTTGGTTCAACAATTAGCTGTAGCATCACTCTTTCGAAGAGTTCAAGCGCATATTCATAGCACAGTTCATTAACATGCAAAATCATCTAAGAACTTTTGAGCTCTTCTAAAGATTCTTCAAAACCTCATGGGGAGTCTTAGAAACTTCATCACATGTTTCTAGTGAGAGATGTTGAATGTTCAAGACCTGAAACTGATTGTTGCTCACATAGTCTTGGCTTGAGGCTGCATGAAGGTCCATTCAAAAAAACGCTTGGATTACAAAAACCAAGAAGTTTAGCGGAGCTCATGGAGCTTACAAACAATCATGTTTCTGTTGAGAAATAGAATTCTCAGTCCGACTCTTCAAGATTGCAGATACCTAAAGGGAAGTTTCAAAACAAGATTTGTAGAGACCACTGGAACCCAATGAATTCCTTTTGGTAGGAAGAATTTTTGGAATGCTACTGACAAGAGTTTTTAACAGCATGAGCTGGAAGACACTAATAGAAGACCAGTTAACAAAAGATATGAAATGAGGCAAGAGCCATCTTGGTTCTCTCCTACCAAAGTTACACCATTGAAGGCGTCGACAGTTGAGATCGTCGAGGGTATCCAAAATAAATACTTCTTCAAAAATTCATTTCATAAAGGTGGGATGTCATGCATGTATTCTCAAACAATACCATGCATATCATAGCGATACAGATGAATACTGACACATCTATAGCCTTATCGAATAATTGATAAAAGGGAAAAAAATTGAAAGATTTTATGGCCACTAAAGCAAATATATGAAAGCAATGAAAGTCACATATTGAAGACACTTTATTGATTTTGCTTTGGTGGCACTGGCACATATCGCTAGCATCTTTGGAGGAGATGCACCTAAAGCTTCATGAAGGTTCGACTTAAAGCAATTAAAAACTGGGGAGGTCTACTCAACCATCTTGATTAAGTGCATGACACCAATCCATCCTCAAGTCATTTTAATAAAGGTCTATTTGCTTATTGACTTGACCCCATCAACGACACTATTATAGTCACCGCAGTGATTATATATTGCCATATTGAGATCATTTTGGTTGACACATGCAATTCCGTCAATGTCCTTTTCAAAAGAGTATTTAAAAAAATGCTCATAGCCCCTAATTGGCAGAAGAGATTATTTCGCAAAAAAAAAGTGACTTGTGGACAATCACCTTGCATGTGAAGTAGGGAAATGGAGAATGTCATTACACATCATCGACTGACTGCATCATCATGGAAGATCTGAACATGTATGATGCCATTTTGGTAGGCTGGTGTTGAACACTTTCAAGGCAGTGGCATTCACTTATCACACCAGTGTAATATATTCGACCACATGCAAGTAATCATAGTTTGGGGAGATTTAATCTAATTCCAAACTTGTTATCCATGAGTTGTGTAGAATGTATAAAAATATCCCCTTTAACTCGACAATAATAAAGGCAATGATATTAAAATCATTGAGGTTCTAAAATAAGTTAGAATAGTGCAAAAAAGATTCTAGATGAAGGACCCTTACAAATAAATTCTCATGCAAAGCTACTATTGTTCTACACTTAGGAAAAGATGTCAATGAATTCTCTGAAAGGTGTGACAATTTTATAAGTTTGCTCCCATGTGGTTACAATTGTCATGAATTGCCATGGAACAATATTTATCGCCTTTCATTGTATGGGAAATGGACCTCTTAGGTCCCTTTCCTCCTGGCAAGGGATAGAGAAAATATATTATTAGCATGATCAATTACTTATCAAAGTGGATCAAAGCTAAACCTTCGACCAAAATTACAACTGATGTAGTCATAAACAACATATGAACTGACATATGTAGATATGCCCTGCTCATGATTATCATTACAGGTAAAGATACCAATTTGTTGATAAGATGGTGAATAAATTTTTTAGTAGCCAATAAATAAACAAATATATACATCATCCTAAAACCAAGGACTAGGCAGAAGCAACCAACAAACTTATCTTTAACTTACTCAAAAAAGAAGTTAGAACAAGCAAAAAAAAAAAAGGATTGAAGTGTTATCGTACGTATTGTAGGCACCTCACACTACATTCTCAACATCCATTGGCTAAACTCCTTTCATCATACCTCATGGGGTGAAAGCAGTACTTCCCATCAAATAAAAAGTGCTCAACCAACAAGTCCACGATGCTTCAAATTTTAAAGTATCATAATTGAAATACTAGTTAATAGTGAGTAATGAAGGCTTACAAAATTTACTAGACCTTCAGAAGAACTCAAAGATCAATCATTTCTATGACAAGACGAAGTCAAAAGAAGTACGGCTGAGTTCTAAAACTCAAGGGTCAAAGAATAATAATTCAAAGACTGTGATTTAGTACTATTGAAGATGGATGCCACAGCTCGCGATCAAGCCTCGTGAAAACTCGACTCTTTTTGGTCCACACCTTACATAATCAAAATGTAAGCTGGATTTAGAGCATACTGATTAATTACTCACCTCGATAAAAAACTCTTTAGAACCTAAAGTGAAGACAACTTCCAAATATTTTATCCATAGAAGGGGCAACACATATGCAAATATAAAATAGCCAAGTACTTGATATTCAAGCATTGATTTATGCAAAATATGCCAGTATTGAAGGTTCAGCCCTTAAATCCAATTTCAAGACCAATAGCCCATTTGCAAACCTATATTCAAATTCATATATATCACTCAATTCCTATTTAATTACATTTCTGACACCTAAATTCTAATTTTTACACATATACCCCCTTATGCATGAAAAGGTGTATTTCATCTCTTAAAAATTACCATAATGATATTTTTTATGCTTATGAAATATTTAGTTGGATAATGTAAGAAATTAAAATTTTGGCGGTAGATATGTAAATACATAAGAATTGGGTGGTATGCATGTAAATGCCCATTTTTTATTAAATAAATAGTAAAATCAAAAGTACGTTCAATTTATAATTGAGAGCTAGCCGATGACCTTTTGCTTTTGTAAATATATATATATTTTTTCTATTTTGGTATAGTTTAAAGTAACTATGCAATTTTAATTATTATGATAAATTTTTATGTTTTTTAATATGAAATTTAAATCCTCATTTTGAATAATTTTTAGGGACATTTATGTAAATACCACCTAATTCTTTTACATTTACATATCTAGCGATTGAACATTCATGTTTACATGCATAACAACGCACAAAACTTTAGCATCGCATCAAAGATATCACTTTTACTTTCTTTTTAAAATTGAACTACACATTTTCATCATAACTTTATAACATATATGTGTTATAAATGTAAATATAAGAGCTTGGGTATTAGATGTGTAAATATATGAGAAATTCGTGATATGTATGTAAATTTCCCTAATTTTTAAGACAAATGTTGACTTAAAATTTTACATTGATTTCTAATTTTATACATGAAAACGATAAAATATTAAAAATTCTTCATTTTTTGGACCACACACTATATATATATATATAGAGAGAGAGAGAGAGAGAGAGAGTTGGTTGGCGGTCACAGTATAAGACCCTTTAGGTCGTAGGTTTGAATAACCTTTGACACAATTGAGCTTAAGAATGTGGTACTCGAATTGTTAGGAACAGTAGGAGTGATTATAAGAGACTTTATAATAGTCTCTGACCATTCCTTTAAATAATATATATATATATATAAACATTTGATATTTATGCATTAAATAATCTAATATTCTAAATTCTTTGTTATAAGATGAGCAATGACAATGTATTCACTTTATAAACAATACTTGCTTTGTTTGTTTGTAGGGCTATAAAAAAAATATTTTTTATTCGAATTATTTAAGTAATTTATGTTTGATTTATTCGTTAAGCAAAAATATCAAACACGAAAAAATATTTTTGAGCCTGTTCTATAAGTATACCGGACATGAATAATTTACTCTAGGCTCATTTTAACTCGAATTATTAAATAATTAAATGAATAGTATTATACTGATTTTTTTTTTGTTATTTAAAAAAGTTTAAATTTATTGTTTTTTTAAATTATATGACTTGTATTGAGCAAGTTAAGAGCTGAAAATGAACAAATAAATTTAAATAGAGGCAAATACAATCATATAATGATTCTAAAAATCAGATCTAAATGGTTGATTCGGCAGTTTCAATCGTGAATTATTCATATGATAAATTTTCATCATTCGACCGATTTAGTCAAATTAGAGATTCATGCTGTTCATTAATGTAAAATATTATCACTTGAAAGCAGTCCGCCTCCTGCCTGAGTGCTGCCGCCAATTGCTAAAGTCTGTAGCTCATTGTCAATGTCTGTCGCCCGTTGCCGGCGTCGATTGCCGAATGCTCGCCACCGCTGCTGTTCGTCACAAATGTTTGTCATTTGTCACCGTAAGCCTCNGAAATGGACGGCAAAGGTTGGTGGGTGGAGGCTTACGGTGACAAATGACAAACATTTGTGACGAACAGCAGCGGTGGCGAGCATTCGGCAATTGTTGCCCACCGCCACCTCACCCGCCATAGTTTACCGTCCACCACGTGCCATAGGCTGCCAACAGCCCCCGCTGATGTCGTCTGTTGCCATCTACCATCCACCATTCACTGTCACACCATCACGTTCGCCGCGTCCCATTTTTTGACCACCACCACCTGCTGGATGCCGCCTTCGACGTTTGTGTTGTCATGCCCGTGATTATTAATCTTTTACACACGCACACGTTGGGTCTCACTAGATGAGTCTCAAATATTTGACCATTGATCGCTCATATATTTGTTCTTCATCCCCACACTATCCTGTTGTAAATGTCAAATAAGTTGGCCGGGGGCAGGATCATCTTTCTCCTTTTTCCTTTAGCAGGCTCTTTTAGTGCTGAAGGAGGAGGAGAGATTATGATAGATGATGTACCTCTGTAACTTATTCATCACTAAAGTATTTCACTATATGTTATATTTATCTTTTATAATCTGTTCTTTGATACTGATATAAAATCTTGATTTGTTTCATCTCTATTTACTTACTAGCTCATGCTTAGCTTATTGCTTATTATTACAATAATGTCAATTGTCTCCAAGTCCTTAAATGTGTTGATGATCATTATTATAAGCTAATTTCATCTTCTTGACAACTAATGCATTTTTAAGTGGGATGCACCCTTTTAGACTCATTTGTACTTTGATTTTCCCTACAGATCTTACCTTTTCGGGGGATTTCAACCACTGTAGTAAGATTTATCGTTGCTTGACATCTCCAGCTCGTTTGAGCGACTAATAAGTGTCATAGGTAAAACCATGTTGGTCCCTCACAATGATGGTCAATAATTTTTTATGATCAAATTTTAGGCAAATTTTGGGGCTATGGTGAATTGGGCTTTCAATTCTTCAGCATTTGATTTTATAGGAACCTCTAGTAGTATTGAAACTATATTTTGTATCCATCCACTTGAATGTTTACTCTGTTCTTTGCTACCTGAGGGCCATATGAATTGTGTGTTGTCTTTGTGACAATTAACTTGCTGACTTGTCTTGAGCCAAATATGCTTTTAGAATTGACGTGCCACTGTCCCACTGAGAAAGCCGAGCATGATTGGCCTTATTGATGTGGGACCTACCATGATGATAAGAGCATGCGTCATTTAATGAAATAATGGGCAAAACATTATAATGCATTGTATAGGAGAATATGAACACATAATACTTATTGTCTTTTATATTTCTCTTTGGGGATCATTGAAGCCTTTTTCATCTTATCTATTGATCATTGGCTGCCACTGTTTATAAATAGATAAGGAAGCCATCTTCAAGAAAACTCATTAGAGTAATTTTTGAAACATGAAGGAATTTTGGCGTGCATCTTTTGATGGTGGTGGAGAGAGTAATTGTTAAAGGATAAAGACAATAGATCCTTTGATCTTATTGCTTTAACTTTAAACTTCTTTCTCGTTGAGCTTTGAAATAAAAACAATTCTTGCTCGTTGACTTTGAACAAGGAATTGTTTGGGTTCATAGGCCAAATTTCAAGTCTTTTATTGCATGTTGGAGGGAGACTCCATGCTTGAGAAGAGATAACTTTCAACATGCAATTGGTCCTTACAAGTGGTCATCTTCTCAAAATTCTGACCCATATGTTGCTTAGTCTTTTGAGGCAGATGAACTGAGGGTGAGAGCTTTTCAACCCTTCCACGATCTTCTTATTATTTGCCGCACGCAAAGCTTTTCAAGATAGCCTCCAATGTTAAAAGACCAAAAGAGCTGGTAGTTTTGTATTATATACAATTTATTAATAAATAAAAAAAATATTCCAGTTTTGTCTATATTGAATAGTGCTAGGTTGGTTTTCTCTTATCTTAATTTGTTTGAATATCAACTTCATCTTGACATCAAAGAGTTCCCCGAGTTTTTCTTGGGAATTGCTTTGTAGGATATAGTTACCATTACTTGTCCTTCTACCTTCGTGCATATTACAAGGAACGAGAATACTTTCACATTGTTACTTGTAAAATCAACATGCTCATATGAGTTTATTTATAAATCTCACTTATTTAAGAAAAAAATAGTGATTTATAGTGAAAGGCTATCATTCAACTCGAGAAGTCTTAGACACTCCTACAGGGTTTACATCCTTTTGGGGTAATAACGACTACAATAAGGTGGTTTAGGGGTCCCTAATCTTTCTGAGAGAGTGGTCACTACCCTTATATTGACATAGCATAATCTTTTGATTTGATGAGTTACTTAGGTCCTTTCACTGAGTTACTTAAGTATTAACACATAAGGCTATTGAGTAAGTTGCAAGAGTACTTATCTATTTGGTAGATGTGGTCATGCCACCCCGGTTCAAGGGTGAAAGATCTTTGAAATATCCCCATTCCATGTTCTGGAGACTTCTTTTTGTGAATGGGTAATGAGTGTATAAGCTACAGGTCTGACTTGCTTCATAATTGTAAGGTCCTAACTAAGAAAAATCAAGTTTTCCCAAAGCTTGATCGTGAGCTGCTGCAACCACCTTCTTCAACATTAAATCACAAATCCTAAATTATCATTTTCTAACTCTCACGCTATACTAATTAGTTTTTTTTTTACCATTTATTGAACTCTAAGTTCTTCCAATAGGTATCGAAGGTCTTGTAGGCCTTAATTGTTAAACGCATTTCACTATTTGAATTCAGACTCTTTAAAATTAGATGCCTTAGGGACCCACAGATTGAAGACTTTGTACTCCTCAGGAAGTACCACATCGATACCATGTGAGAAGGTAAAGGGCATATGACTCGTAGAAGTGGATGGCAAGGTGTGAAGTGCCAATAAGACTGAAGGCAGTATTTCGACCCATTTAATCTTTGCACTATCCAATTTCTTCTCAAATAGGATTAAGATGAGCTTATTATTAGATTTAATCAGTTTGTTGATTGCAGGATGATAATTGAATGTAAATTTTAGGTGTATTCTATGATTGCTGCAAAATTGCTTCAACTTCTTGTCAATGAACTGGATTTCATTATCATTGAAGATAATCATGAGCATGCCATATATGCAGAAGATTTCAGTTCATATGAAATTCTATACTGCATCGACTGTGATTTTGGCCAAAGGATTGGTATAATTCCACTTAGAAAAATAGTTGATTATAATGAGAATATGCTTCCTCTGCTCTTTACCGAGGAAAAGTATTCTAAGAGTTCCATTTCCCAAACTGCGAAGGGAGATAAGCTATTTATTGGTTATAGCTTATGCGAAGGTTTTAGTTTCATAAGGGTAAATTGTTGTCATTACCTGCATTTGCTAGAGAAATCTTCATCATCTTTCTAAGAGTACTAATAATAACCTTGCTTGAGAATTCTATGAGCTAAAGTCATTCCATTGGAGTGACTTTTGTATTCTTCTGATTGGGCCTCCTACAAAAGACTGACTTTCTCAACTCTGAAACATTTGAGGGATTTAGAGGTGATTTGAGTTTCCAAATAATTCTCCATTAATGATCAGATAACACAATACTTTGATCCAAAACTTTCAAGGTTCCTTAATTTCTATTGGGATTTCACCAAAACTAGTATCGTCTTATTGGATCGACCCATCTGTTAGTTGATTGTACTTGTAGGTTTACAACATTGGCTTACTCAATGACCACTCAATCTAGAATGATAGACCATTTGCTGTATATGACTTCTCCTTTGGATAATAGGTCACGGACCTAGTTCTCTCTTGGGGATATGTTTGATTTAGAAATACTCAAGCTTGCTTACCTCTATTTTTTCTTTTATAAGGTACTTGAGCATAACCTTTTTCTCTGTTTCAAATAATACCTTGATTTGGTATATTGCCAACTAAGAGTCGGACTTAACTAGAAGATGGATTACCCCGATACATAGTGAGAACCTCAAGCTGATAACTAGTGTTCTATACTCTGTTAGATTGTTAGTTGCATCAAAGTCAAGTTGGATCAAATGACTCAAAATATATTAAGTACGACTGCACAAGATCACGACCACTCCCATTCATAAGTTACAGATTCTACATCTATGCAGAGTGTCCAAAGTATGCCCTTTTCTATATTAATCTCTTCGTGAGTTGATCTCTCGAAAACGTCAGATAGAAAGTCAACAATGACTTGAGCTTTAATTCTTCGGTTCAAATGATATTTTGTGGACATTTAAGCACTTTAACAATATAAACCGAGTGATTTTAGGCTCGTTGGATTCAAATCATCGAGACGTTTGATTTGACTATAAGTTTATTAGGTTTCGAATCCATTTTACTCTCCAATTAACCACTCAAAGCTTCAAAAAGTGATTTAATAACTTGATCATGCTTTGATTTGACTTGAATTAGACCAAATTTTGTGTCATTGTGCTCATTTCGTCGACCTGATCAGTTTAACTAAAGTTTGATGAAATCAAAATTTTAGATGATTTTTAATTCAAACTTGACTATTTCTTACTAAAAATTTCTCGAAATTCATACTAATTATCATGAGATTTACCCTACATGATAAAAATTTTAAATTGAAATTAAATTCTATTCAACAGCTAATTAACATCATTTTCATCATAAACCAACCCCATTTCTCTCCGGTGATGATAAATGTTTTGGATANCCTTACCAAAGCTTCCATCAGTGTTGACTTTCACCCACCCTACAGGAGGTGGGTTCTAGAGAACTAAGGTAGACACCCCGAGCTTCTGCACACTAGGCACCCAATTCAAGAAAATATTAGGAAAGTTCTGAAATTTTATTATCTTCTGCAGATAGGAAGTACAATTCAGCACCACCTTCATCTCCTTTGGTTTGCTGTTATCATATTTAGACTGGTTTCTGCACATCCAAAGGAACCAGACAACAATACAAGGAATGATTATTAATTTGGCATCTAACCATTCCATCCAACAGCCCAAAAAGTATTTCCAACTGACTTTAAGAGTGTCAATATTCAGATGTTTAAGTATACCAGACCAGACCCCTTGGGAGAAGCTGCAAGAGAAGAATAAATGATCCAGACTTTCCTCAGCTTTACAGCATAGTTGACAACAAGAGGGTCCCTTAATCCCTTTCATCTTCAAAATATCATCAGTAGGAAGTAAGGATTTCCATAACCTCCAGCAGAAAAAAGACATGGAAGGTGTTAACCACTTCCCCCAGATCAAATTACCCCACTTGACAGGTTGCCAATCAAAAAACTGTTGGTAGATGAAGGCAGACAATTTTTGTGTGGCAGCCTGTTTAGTAATGAGTCTATCTTTCTGCCCAGGAAAGATATTAGTTTGCTTAACCCAATGAATTTGTTCTTTAGTTAGTATGGCATCCAACAGATTGCAGTTCCACTGATTATCACTCCATAATTCCTTCACTTTTGTCATTGAATTAAGATTGGAGTGGTGAAGCCTCTCCCCATTCCACACCCACTTATCAAGCCAGAAATTAACTTGGCTTCACCAAGCTCCCAGATAAAGAGCTCCTCAGCTTTAACTCTAACTTCTAGAAGCTTAGTCCACAGCCTGGAGTCACCCATCTTTTTTTGGGCCATAGTAGGATGAACAACCCTATAATACTTCCCCTTCATAAACAAAGCCCAAATGCTATCTTGTGCTCTGAACTTGATCCATAGTTTGCAAAGGTTGATGATACTAAGATGCTGAAAATCTTTAAAGCCTATGCCACCAGCACTTTGGGGTTTACAAAGTTTGTTCCAAGCTAACCAATAGAATTGTTTTTTTTTTGTCCAGCCCACAAAAATTTGTTGAAAATTCTGCCCAGCCTGATCTGACTACCTTTCTTAATGGTAAACATTTGAAGAGCATAGGATGGAATGAAAGTTAGGATGCTTTTAAGTAGAGTAATTCTGCCTCCATTTGAAAGGAAGTAATTGGTCCAACACTGTAGCTTTTTCTGAATTTGATCAATAACCCCATTGAATTGTGTTTGCTTGGTTCTTCCTTTGATTAATTGGACACCAAGATAGTTGATTGGTAGGGAAGCTTTGCTGAAGCCAGTGTACTGAGCAATCCAATGCCTCATCTGTGGAAGAATGTTTGAGCTAGTAAAAAATTGACATTTATGTTTATTAAGATGCATACCAGAAGTGATTTGGAAGTGTTTCAGTCCTTGTGATAGAGCTTTCACAGCAGTTTTGGTAGCCTTGGAGAAAATGATAATATCATTAGCATAAGACAGATGACTCACCCCAATGTTAGATCTATGCTGATATGTCAGGTGAGGTGAAGAGGCAAACAATTGGTTTAAAAGTCTAAAAAGATAATCCATAGCAAGAATGAAGATAGTAGGAGACAATGGATCTCCTTGTTTAATTCCCCTTGATGCAGAGAAGAAACCATGGCTTTTACCATTGATTAAGATAGAGTGATTATTAATACACAACCACCTTTTTATCAAGATTATAAAGGTCTCATTAAAACCCCTAGCAATTAGAGTGTCCAATATAAAATTCCAATTCATAGTATCATAAGCTTTCTGGATATCCAATTTCAGAATGAGATTCCTGCCTCTACACTTTCTATGAAGGTCCAGCAACAACTCCTGTGCCAAGAGAATATTATCAGAGATCTGTCTCCCTTTCACAAATGCTACCTAGTTATTGCAGATAAGTTGTTGGAGGTAAGGTTGGAGCCTGCTGTTAATAACCTTGCTAATAACTTTAGCTAAGACATTAGTAAGACTGATAGGTCTGAAATCTCCCCACCCAAACCTGCTAAAATTTTTTGGAATCAAAGTTATTATTGGAAGCAGTGAAGTACTTAGGGGGATCCATACCTTTAAAGAAGCTTTGTACAACATCAACCACCTCCCCACTGATAATATGCCAAGTAGATTTGTAGAATTTGGCAGTCAAACCATCTGGGCCAGCCACCTTTTGGTCATCAATAGAATCCAGTGCAGCTTTAATTTTCCCTTACATAGGAATCTGAATAAGGTCCAAGTTTTGAACATAATTAATGCACTCAGAGAAAAGTTCCACCTTGATAGGAGCTCTCTCAGTAGACTGATCCTTAAAGATATTTTGAAAATACTGAATAGCATCATTGGCAATATCCTCAGCATTAGTTACAACATTTCCATTTGAATCATGTATGGAGAAGATCATGTTATTCTTCCTTCTGAAATTAATACAAGCATGATAATAGCCTGTGTTTCTATCTCCATCAAGAAATCTAGTGACTGCAGCTTTTTGTTTCAGAAAACATTCAGTAATATTGGTTTGCATTAACAACACCTCACTTGCTTTGTGTAGTTCAGCTTCAGAATTTAGTCTCATTTGGAAATTTTTCTCCATTTTAATGACATTAATTTGAGCAGTGGTCAAATTCTCATGAATATTGCAAAAATTTTCCCAATTCCACTTCTTTAGATGAGCAACCACCTTTTTTTGCAGGATCCACAGTTTAACCTAGAGATTAGAGTTCCCTTCAGATCTCCAAACCTTATCAACTTCATCAACAAACAGAGGGTGGAGAGTCCACATGTTTTGAAATCTGAAAGGAGCATTTTTTGGCTTTTCAGCATTTTGGATAGTACATAACAATGGTCTATGGTCAGAAACTGCCATAGCCAGATGAGTAATAATAGTGCAAGGGAAGGTCTGAACCCATTTAGAGTTCCCCATCAATCTATCCAGCCTCTCCCACATAGCACCTCTTCTCCATGTGAAGTCAGGCCCTTGGTACCCCAAATCAAACAACTCAGCCTCAGAGAGAAAGTCATTGAATCTGTTTATTGCAGAGATAGTGGGAGGTCTACCACCTTTTCTTTCACAAAGTAAGGAAAGACAATTAAGATCACCCCCCAAAATCCAAAAGGAGTTAACAACTTGTCCAATCAGAATCAACTCATTCCATAAAATGGCTTGGTTGTAGGCAAGGCAACTGGCATAAATGAAAGTGGTATAGCCAACTTGAGCTCCAATATAGAATTGTATGTGAATAAACTGAGAATGATCTATCAAAATAGACCAATGTAATTTAGCTCTAACAAAGAGCCAAATTTTATTATTGGAGTTTGAAAAATGATCAAATTGAGGGAATTTTTTTTGAATTTTTTGGGAATTTTTAGTAACTAAAGGTTCAAGAATGGCAAAACACCAAACTTTATGGACTCTCACTAGATATTTTAATCTCTTAAAAGAGGAGGGGTGAGCAATACCCTTAATGTTCCAAACAAGAAAATTAATCATTGCGAGAAGGTCCTCCCTTTCCCCCTGGTCCTTGGATGATGAATCAAAGGACTTGGGCCCTCCAAAGGTTATTTAAATTCTAACTTGCCTTTTTTTCTTTTTACTGCTTCTTTGAACTTGCCAATCTTCAGTTAGGACATCAGTAAAACTGTCAATTCTCTGATCTTCAATTCTATTTGGATTTATATTGATTGAGCTGTCATCAATCATAATATTTCCTTTCAAAATACTGTTAGTGCCAATGGCTGCCTCTTGCTCCATAGCACTACTATTGGGTTTCATCCCAATAGTGTTGTCATCAGTAGCAGCTGTATCAACTACTGCCACTACCATTCCATCTGTTTCTACTGGTATAGAAATATTGTTGAAACTAGCATTTTTCCTTTTAGATGGAGGGTGTAGTCTATAACACCTTCCCACATTATGACCAAACATTTTACAATGTTGACAATAAATTGGTTTTTGTTCCATTACAATTTGCTGCCAAAAGCCTTCTTCATGAGTACCAATCCGCACCCTTTCTATATCAGGCATGGAAATGTCCCTTTTAACCAAAACTCTAGCACCAGCAGGTCTAGCCATATTATAGGTAGGGGCATCAATTTTCAGTGGGCAGCCAGGCACCCTACTGATGCTGAAAAGAACTTTTGATGGAAGTATTGAATGGGTAGGTTGAGGAATTTGAACCAAATAAGAACTACAGGGGGTTCCTTTGAGGGATCAAATTCAGGTGTCCACTTCATTAACTTCATTGGAACACCATTAATAGCTAGAGATTGTTTAGCAAAAACCCTTGCATAGTTCTCTTCATTAAATAATGAAATTAGCAGGTGCCTTCCATCAATTAGACCCAGCCTCCAAGCACCTATTAATTTCAAATCCCCAAAAAATTTCCTCACCAAATCCATCTTAGGGTGGGCGAACTAGAATTTGCCAACCAAAGTGAATTTAACAATCTCATTAAGCTCATTAATTTCCAGAGGNTGTAGTCTATAACACCTTTCCACATTATGACCAAACATTTTACAATGTTGACAATAAATTGGTTTTTGTTCCCTTACAATTTGCTACCAAATGCCTTCTTCATGAGTGCCAATCCACACCCTTTCTATATCAGGCAGGAAAATGTCCCTTTCAACCAAAACTCTAGCACCAGCAGGTCTAGCCATATTATAGGTAGGGGCATCAATTTTCAGTGGGCAGCCAAGCACCCTACTGATGCTGAAAAGAACATTTTGATGGAAGTATTGAATGGGTAGGTTGGGAGATTTAAACTAAATAGGAACTACAGGGGGTTCCTTTGAGGGATCAAATTCAGGTGTCCACTTCATTAGCTTCATTGGAACACCATTAATAACTAGAGATTGTTTAGCAAAAACCCTTGCATACTCCTCTTCATTAAATAATGAAATTAACAGGTGTCTTCCATCAATTAGACCCAGCCTCCAAGCACCTATTAAATTCAAATCCCCAAAGAATTTCCTCACCAAATCCATCTTAGGCTGGCCAAACTGGAATTTGCCAACCAAAGTGAATTTAACAGTCTCATTGAGCTCATTAATTTCCAGAGGGGAGAAGATAATTGCAGGTTCTCCATCTTTTAATTCTAGAGGATTAACAAAAGGGTTAACACCCCTTCCAGCAGCAGCATCATGTAAACATTGAAGGAAAACCAGGTGTTCAAAAGATTTAGGCACATCCAAGCCACTACCCACAACTTTAGCAAAGGTTGCCTTAGTCCATTGAGCATTTGTTACCACATCAATGGGGTAGGCCATGAGGACCACCAGAATCAAACCAGAGGCAGGGGAAGAGAGAAAAACCTCAAAACACCAAAGACCAAATCCAACCAGAAGAGAGAAGCAACTAAAGCTTCAAAAAAGTCAACCCAAACAGAAAACCAGGAAAATCAGCAAGGAAGGGGAGGCCCCAGGAAAACCCAGAAGCAACAACAACTGAACCAATGGAACAGTAATACAAACTAGAAACCAAAACTTCCCCAGCCACAATCAAATTCACCAACCCCAGGGAGAACTTATAGAAACAAGCTTCACACAAGTTCAAAACACCTCCAAGTAGCTCCATCACAGCCAAAACCCTAGCAGAGCACAGCAGCCAGTCGCCAGCATCTTCATATGGTATATATATATATATATATATATATACATATATAAGTAAGGAGCCAAGCTCTAATTCATTAAATTTAAAGTAAACCAGTTACAAATAGAAAAGAAAAGAAAAGAGGTCCTATAAAAGAAAGCAACCTCTCAAAATAATGAATGGAGCTATCTGATATAAGGAAAGGGCACCAAATAATTGGATAGAAGGAAATCCGATGGAGAAGGTATCCTTCTGCTCACCACAGATTCTTCAGTATAGAGACCCCTTCTAGCTAGCCAATTAGAGGGTCTATTTCCTTCTCTGTGGATATGGGAGAACTTTATAGAGTAGTTCTTTAGCAATTGATGAATCCCAGAAATCTAGCTTATAAAGTTCCATGGAGTGTCTAAGAGCCCTTGATAATATTAATAAGCATCAAAGGGTCAGATTCAACCCATAACTGGTTGAAATGACAAGATCTGGCTAAGTTAAGGGCCCAAAAAGTAGCTTGACATTCAACTTCAAGGGGATCCAAAGCTTTAACAGGAGATTGAAAGAATAAGATGCACCTCCCATCATGATTCCTGAAGACACCACCAATACCAGCAGAGAGAGATTTATAGCTACCATTAGTGTTAACTTTTATCCATCCATGCTTTGGTAGAGACCAGCAAATTTTCAAGACTTTGGTAATGGAAGGATTAGAACATGGGCTCTGCTCCAACACAGCTTCAAAGCTTTTAAACTTAATCAATTTTTGTAAAAAGGCAATACAGTTTAGACCCACCTTTTTTGACTCAATAGGAGAAGTTTCATACTTCAAATGGTTTCTAGCTATCCAAACAAACCAAGCCATAATGTTGGGGATGTATTGAAGATTAATTCCCCTCTAATCTAACAAACAATTATAGAATACCTCCCAAGTTAGATTCATAGTTTGGGCATTCATCTTTCCAATCACAATAGACCAAACTTCCTGCACCCAGGGGCAGGCAAAAAATAGGCGGGCAATTGTTTCCACCTCAGTAAGACAGAAAAAGCATCTAGATGGACCTCTTAAACCCTTCAATTTCAATATATCACCAGTGGGAGTCAATTTTAAGAAGAGTATCCATATAAAAAATGACATGGAGGGAGTGAGAAATTTATTCCAAATTGTCTGACCCCAATCCACCACCTGTTGGGTTGGCTGAGAAGGAAGTAAGTTCTTTTTTATAACAATTATGTCCTTTTGCCCAGGTTTAAAAGAGAGTTTCAGAATATTGGAGATTTGAGAAGGGCTGCAAAAAGGAAGAATAGGTGTCAGATTCTACTTATCATGTTCGCAAAGGTCCTTGACATTCTTTTGAGAGGCTGAAGCATTTTGATCATTCAGAAGGTTGCCTTCCAAAGATCAATGGTCCCATAAGATGTTTACCAGTCCCTCACCAATCTCTAGACATACAATTTTTTAGCTTCCTCCCTAATCTGTAACATCTTTTTCCAAATGGGGAAGTCCCCTAAACCCACAGATAATTGGGTAGGGTTTTGATGCTTGCAATATTTTCCTTTTTTTGTTTCACTTATTTTCTACACATTCTTCGGAATCAGGGTCATATTTTTTATTCCTTTCTCTACACATTCTTTAATATCATAGCCAAATTCTGAGTATTTCTTTGACATTTGAAATCATTAAAAAATTCAAATCCCACAACAGTTTAAAAATTTGTTTACTCATTCCCAACAAAAATCGTACTCCACCGCAATTTGAACTTAACACTCGATTTGTCCTAAGTATGGTTACTTGGACATTCTTGAGGAATCAGGTTGATCTTTTCAGTCAATGCCAATAGGCCCGTTGTGCTTGTGTACCACACCACACCTATTGGGGGTCCATTTGTTGACCTCAATTTGGTGGTCTTCTTTTTCTCTTCTCTAGATACCCTAGGATCTAGTCTTAAGATTTCTTGTTTTTACTCTCTTAGAGGACTAGACTGAAACTCACCCCCTTTAGAAATTCAAGTCATTTTCTCACTCTTTATAGTTTCATATGGAAAGTTTTAGACCCTCAACATTCGATTGAGTCGATCAAAAAGCCGACTTATTGAAGCTTAAATTGAGCTCCTATAGAGATTTGAAAGACGTAGGTGGACACCATGGTGCGTGCGTTGTTTGACTTACCACTGCGAGCGTCGTATTTGACTTTGGTTGTTGCTTATGCGAGGACCATTAAATATTTTCATCTTACACTTTAAACGGCTCCAATCAGGTCAAAATAATTTCATTTGTCGTGCCACATGAGAATCTAAGTTAATTTGACGCAATCGATGATGACTTTGTCTAGACAACTTCGGATGATGAAACAGACTGCGCTATTGCATCCGGGACATCAATTTTAGCTAGGGAGGACACCCTATATAAAACATAATCTTTTAAAACCCAAAAAATCTAAAGTCCCTCGCACCTCTGTTCTTTGCCCTAGTCGAGCCGTCGAGTCTCTTCTCAGTTTGTCGGTCATCCCTTTCCTTTCTGAGCCTTCCTCGTCGGTTGCCTTGAAGGTAGCCTGTTCGGTAACCTGTCATAACAAACTTTCCCACCTAAATGAGTCTTATAACCTTCCTATTTTGAATATCGTTGGGATTTTTACTCTTGATGGATGATTCCCCTCACCCTGCCGATGCTCACCGCCGATGAGCCATTCTCTCTTCTCTACCTATAAATAACCATTTGAGAGGAAGATTTGGAGAGATTTTTTTTTTCGGTCAGCAACTTCTGGGAGAGTTTCGCTGCTAGGATATTTTAGAATTTGTGCGTTAAGAAAGAACTTTGGGCTGACATTTCGTTTGGACGATTTGAAGACTTCTTTCGATTCAGATTTTCTTTTGTTGCTTGTTCTCTTTAAGGTTTACAATTTGTGAGAGTAAAAAATTCTCTCCTCTTTGACTCTCTTCTTTAGTTATTAATGCAATATTTTCCTTCATGAAGGAAGCTATAGCTAGCTTATTCTTTCTTATATGGTTGAGATCTTTTGCAATTGCAACTGAATTTTCTTTGCTTTATTCTATAAAGTTGCAAGCAACCTTATCTTACGGTATTGGAGTATTGGAGAACTATCTAGACAGTTTTCNATGTTATTCTTCCTTCTGAAATTAATACAAGCATGATAATAGCCTGTGTTTCTATCTCCATCAAGAAATCTATTGACTGCAGCTTTTTGTTTCAGAAAACATTCAGTAATATTGGTTTGCATTAACAGCCCCTCACTTGCTTTGTGCAGTTCAGCTTCAGAATTTAGTCCCATTTGGAAATTTTTCTCCATTTTAATGACATTATTTTGAGCAGTGGTCAAATTCTCATGAATATTGTCAAATATTTCCCAATTCCACTTCTTTAGATGAGCAGCCACCTTTTTTTGCAGGATCCACAGTTTAACCCAGGGATTAGAGTTCCCTTCAAATCTCCAAACCTTATCAATTTCATCAACAAACAGAGGGTGGGGAGTCCACATGTTTTGAAATCTGAAAGGAGCATTTTTTTGGCTTTTCAGCATTTTGGATAGTACATAACAATGGTCTATGGTCAAAACCTGCCATAGCCAGATGAGTAATGATAG
>JXCR01140308.1:86016-116560 GCA_002079205.1 Phalaenopsis hybrid cultivar | reverse complement strand
TGTTAGGCTCGTTTATTTATACTATTGGCTGTAAGTGATTGTTTTTATCTCATATTTTTAAAATTAAAAATATTATTTTTAAAATTATATATATATATATATATATATATATATATATATATATATATATATATTAAATTACATTTTTTTTTTAAAAAAGGGTGATTGATAATACTCAAGAGAGTCTCAGGCTCTGGGTAGTACAACAAACACAACCTCATTCAGACATAGGGGTGCTCACATGTCTAGTGTTTATTGACAAACTGTTCACACATACGATCGTTCGTCATGTGATCGAGATTCTTGGAGATGTGTACCTCGTCATCGGGAGTCAGAAATATTTTTTTTAAAATTGAATTACAAATTTTTAGAATTATTAAAAAAACATAATTATAATTAATGTGTATGGGGTTTATCTTAAATTTCCTAAACCACCTATTTTGAACTTTCATTGGAATCTCCCTCCATGATACGTGTGGTGGTCTTACTTGCCCTAAATTATATCTCTGATAAAATAGATGGCCTGTGTTGGAGTAATAAATATTAAAACAACATATATTGTTTCTTTATTAAATTTCAAAAAATTAAGGCTGTAATCTAAGTATTTAACTAAAACTTACATGTTCACCTCTGCCCAATGATGTTGACAGCTCCTTGTGCTACTCAAATTGGACGGCACATCAATAAAAGTTGATGCAAACCGTGATGGTGGTGTCATGGTCACTGCTGCTATTTGTGGTGGTTTCATGGTCGAGACTTATGTTGGTGTTCGTGTCATGGCCAAGTCTAGTGGTGGTGGTGGTGTTGTGGTTGGTGGTGATAGTGGAGTCGTGGTCATGACTGGTAGAGGTGTTGATGTAGTAACTGGGACTAGAGGTGGTGTTATGGTGGTGGTCTCAATACCATGACATCCACGGATCACTCTATTTTGTTGCTTTTTCTGTGGGGATATAAAAGATAAACACGTGACTTGCTTGCCTTCATAACTTCTATTCACTTTTACTTTTGTGCTATAATATGGTTGGAAATCCCTTGTTGCATGATTAGGAACACAATAAAACCAGTCACTATTGAACAAGAATACACTCCCACCAATATAACAATGATAAGATAGCTCACCAACTTCTTTAAGAATCCCATAGTAATTTATCTCATCATATGATGTACTATTTGCTATAACACAAATGCTAGAATTATAAGTCATTTTTCCTTCAGACCACGACCCAGTAAGAAACTTGTAGATATTCAAATTACAATTTTGCCAAATTTTGACAATATGCATGGGTCCCTAAGCAAGATCTAGCAAGCCTTGATACGTTACTCAATTATTCTGATCATAAATCTGGTAATTCATAAATAACTCATTTGTCATTAAATATATCTAACAATAATAATCTTAAATTTTTAGTATTTTTAAATACTAACATGTTTTGTGAATCACAATGTTAACCTCACTTTTGTTGAGGTCTAGTTTTTCTTTTTTAGAAGCCTAGGATCTAGCCATAGGACTTTTCTGTTAACTATCCTATAGGACTAGTAATGGAACCCTACCCCATTAGAAATTCTAAACACTTCTTTACTTATCTTGAAGTTTCACATGTTTTGTTTTGAGATCTAGCACTTAATAGGATGAAACCAATATGGGAGAGCTCAAGAAGAGTCTCCATAAGACTGTTTGGCCTTAGAGTTAGCCCAGGGTGGTGTGGACTTGCTCAGTCTTGTACACACACACCCAAACCCCTAACTTTCACTCACAAACTAAAACCCTAAATTGAGCATGCTTGCCTGATTCCCCTACTCTTTTGGAGACTCATGTGGAGGGTTCCCCAAATCCTTAGCCCTTGGCTAGGATGGTTAGAACCACAACATGGAGAATCCAAAATCAAGTTCCCTTGGTCTCATGGCACCATAAAAGTAATTTTGTGATTAAACACCATAGTGAACCCCAATTCTACCAAATTCCCAATTTTGGTCATTCAGCCCCAAACTTTCCCAAAATTACCAAAATTCCACTAGAACCCTAATTTTCTCAAAATTACCCAAATCCTCAAATTTTATCCAAAAATCATCCCAAACCATTTCAAACCACTCAAATTACCAAAAACATCCAAAAATTTTCAAATTTCCTAAATACCCTAAAATTTTCAAAATTCCTAAAATACCCCCAAAATTTCCAAAATTAACAAAATACCCCTTATGGCCCAAAAATTTTCCAAAAACTTCCAAATCATTCCAAGTATCCCAAAAACCAATCCTAGCATCTATTGGGCCTAATTTGATCAAGTTGAGCAATTTTGACATAAAATTCCAATTTTACTCTCAAAAGCCCAAATTCCCTTAATTCACCCCCAATTTCCACCAAATTGATTTCAAACCTCCCCAATTTCAAGTCCAATTCAAATTTTGTCATGTCTCAACCCAATTGAAACCAAATTTTATATCCTAAGCCTAATTCAAATGCCCCAAATTGACCCTAAGCCAAAATTCCACCAAATTGAACTCCCTAATCCATTCAATTCCACTAAATTCACTTCCTACACTCTTCATAACCTTCCCGTAGACCTAATTGAGCCCTCGATTGACCTAGAAACAAACCCAAAGCTAGCCTAAATTCAATTCAAACAAAAACCCCCATTTTTTCCCAAAAATCCAATTCTCACCAAATTGAACCCCATAGCCTCTCAATTTCCACCCAATTGACTTCCCAATGCCTTGCGACAATCTCCTACACCAAATTGGCCAATCAATTGACTCAAATCAAAATTATAGACAAGCTTAAACCCAAGTCCTAGCTAAATCCTAGATTTTGAACCCAAACTCTAAACCCAATCAATCGACCAACACTGCTACCATTTGGACCCTATGAACCACTCTAGATCCTTTTATTCTACCCTAAAGATGCCATGGACCAAAGGTCCCTAGATTTGGGGGATTCCTTCCCATTTTTGGCAAAGTTACTTAGGCTTGGTATCACATGATTAAACGTCCATCCTAATCACAATTAAGCTTCCCTCTAGCTCCCCTGACTCTGCTAGCCACCTCCACTAGCTTGGTCAACCAGCCTAGTGGCCGAAAAACCCTAAACCAAGAAGCTCTCCCCATGGAACAAACCTAATTTGCACCCATCCAATGTGTCCCATTCAAATTGGCTAATTACGCCACTCAGTCCTCCACATAAAAACCATTTTTCACCCATTTGATTTCCCTGTCGGCCACCATGGTTATGGCTATTTAAACCTCCCCTCTCATGACAAAAGAGTGAGTGCTACCAATTGTTTTGGGAGAGCCTTCCAAATTGCTCTTCCTCTAGTCTTCTTGAGTTCAATCCCACCATTTTTAGCTACTAAAATCCACTGTCCAAGCTCAATTTAATCAACCAAATCCAGGGCTTTTTCTATCACTCCACCAAACTCTAAGAAACTTCCAATTAATCCTTCCAAAAGTTTCCTCAAACTATGAGAGAAAGTTCCCCACTGAAAGCTCAATTGATTGAGCCCTCTAATCCACTCCTAGACCAAAGCCGCACCACCTGTTGGTCAAATTCCTACTTAGACCTTATACCAGAGCAGGATGACACTTCGAGAAGGTTTTTTGGACTACAAAGAAGCTTCAACAAGTACCAAATCAAGGCCTCGCCTCTTGGGCAAAGGTATATTTTAAAATCCCTAATTTTAGCTTTGGTTTCATTGATTGTGAAGTACACTTGTATTTCATACGCATGTAACCGTATAGATAGGTTGTCATTAACTAGATGAAGTTTTAAGAACAAAAACCATGTGATTTGGTTGAGTATCGATCAAGATTAAAATGTTTTAGTGTGGACGTGTTTTGGTTTAGAATAGATGAGATGATGAACTGATGTCAGCCATTCACGTGTGTATTGATCTAATGGTGGAGGTGTCAGACGGGAGAACGGTTCATAAAGTGTAGGCCACGTGGCAGCTCATATAAAAGGCAATGTTGAATGGGATCATGTTGCGTAGAGTTTCAGAGATACCAGGGATCCAGTCTATGTCTCATTGATAAGTAGAAAAATAGTGCATTTTTTATTTAATTAAATTCAAAAGATTTTAAAATTCATAACTTGGTGTAGAAAATTCATAAAAATAAAATAAAAATATTTTTTGCTCAGTGAATATAGAAGAAAATTATGAACCAAAAATAAAAAGTATTGACTATATTTTTTATTTTTAAATAATTTAATATTCCAAAGAGTATTTTAATTATATTTAATTACATATTAATCATCTAGACTAAAATTTGGTGGGCTTATTTTGCATGTGGTTGGAGATGTGCTTTGATTTTTCCAAAGTCAGAGAACAGCTCAAACCCTAAAAGTCCTAATTTTCAAGGCTAGTTGCATATTTTTGCTTAAAATAATTATATAAAATAAAATATAAATGAGAAAATTATGGGATTTATTTTGCTAGGCTCCTTGTAGTTTGAGGACTCTAGCAAAAATATAAAATGAGTTTAAATAATTATATACATCATCATAACTAATTATGTCATTATAACTCATAAAATTTAAATAAATATAATATTATTCAAAAAAATAAATTTTTGTCCACACTATAAATAATGATCATTTAAAATCTCTGTAAAAATTCAAAATCCATTTGAATTGGTTTAATCACTAAAGTCTATTTTTCAAGTGAAAGGAACTTTTGCAATAAAATAATTATAATAAATAAAAAATAATTAGGAAAATTATGGAAATGGTTTTGAGAGTTCCTTGTGATCAGCGCACCTAGGAAAAATAAACTTGATATTAAAATAAATAGTTCATTTTTCAGCCAATTTTTAGAATGAAAAAATAATAAATAGTTAAAAGTTAGAAAAATATAAAAATTTACCAAAGTGTTCCTAATTGTTCTCAGATCACTTGGGGCCTTTTCAAATAAATTTTCTAATGTAGTTATGTATTTTTAAATGTTGAAAATGTATTTTTCTTAAATGTTTATTAATATAATTATAATAAAAAAATAAAAATCACAAAATGAAAAGTTTATTTCTTTGAGTTCTCTCGACTTAGAAAGATATAATAAAAATATAAAAAGTAATTTTTGAGATTAAATAATATTTTCTATTTAATTAATCACTAAAACCAATAAATAATTATAATACTTAAAATATAATTCATAAAATCATAAAATTTTATTCAAGTGGTCCTCTGACCAAGGAGAACCTCCAATAATTTTTTTGAGAACAGAAACTTTGATTTATTTAAATAAATAAATTAATATTGAAAATTCTTATTTTTGAGTTAAAATAATTATTAAAAATTAATTAAAAATAAAAAATTATAATTTCTCCCTAATATTTTAATTAACCCAACAGTGTGGTACCTTAAAAATTTCAAAGTCATTTGAATTGAAATTAATGGTTTATGAAGTGAAAAGTCATTAAGGGCAAAATGGTAATTATGAAATTTTAAGCTCTAATTAAAATTTAGGATTAATCTAATTTTGATCATAATAAACTCTTTTGGATGCTCGAAACATAAGGGTTTAAGAGGTGGAAACCAACTTGTCACCTTTTCTACAATAAGGGTAAAATTATACTTGTATAAATTATTGTTACTTGGAAGTCAATTTAACTGGATGATCCTAAGGTAGCGGGCTTAAGCTTGGAAGATAATAACTTACTTATTTGAATCCCCTAATTGGTGATTGGATGATAAGAATGATCTTTAATGAGAATTAAATTCACTTAATTAAGATTTAGATTATTACAAATCTACCCTGAAAATTGTATTTAAGGGCTAAGTAGTGAATTAGGCTTGATATTTAAATTTGTTTAACTTGGTTTAGAAAAGAGGAACATGAATAATCATGAACACCTTTAAACATTGCAAGCCCGCCTTTAACCATGAACATATGATCCTTAATGACTTGAGCTTGCCCTTAGGGGCATCCACTTACATAACTCTTAAATAAAACATCGAGTGAACGTCTGAGTACCCCGCTCATGGGATAATTAAAATATTAAGGTTCATTAAGCACAGAGTGTATTAAACCATTAAACATAAATTGAACTTTAGATGATTAATTAAACAATTTAATAAACCTAAATGAACTCAAAGTGTTTCAAAGGGTTTTAAAAGTTGTTTAGTGTTATGCCCCGAACACTTTTATGATCTCTTTGATACCTTGAAGGATAATTGAACTTATTATGCTTTGTTCCAGAAAATCATCCATTAAAACTTTTAGGGATCAACCAAGCTATGCCTCGGGACCCCTAAATTCACCTAAATCAAGAGAAATGTCCTCCACTACTTATTCCATATTAGTTGACCCAATGCTAGAGAATTTGAGTCTTCTTTAAGGTATTTAAATCCTTTTGAGCAACTGTGGATATTCGGATTTTGCCACATATGAATCAACGAGCTTGTGTAAGTCTAAGGTCTAGATGGCTAGGGCAATGATGATAATGTTAATGTTTGCTAAAATGAGGGATACAACTTGGGATTTAGAATGGTATCTTCTACCCATTAATAAAAGGAGAAGATAAGGACGATGATACTATTCGACGACGCTTGAGAAGATGATTGCCCTTGATACTCTTAGGTTGACAGTAGTGTTAGCTCGATCAAATTAATTAACCTGTGGACTACATCACTTTTCAAAGCATTTACAAAAATGAAATCTCTTTTGCATGATCAAGTAAATTTATATGCTTGAAAATTAAATTATAATGAAAATTTATAAAGGTCCACGGTTAATCACTTGGATTGAGGTTAGGACTGCTCTCCATATGTTATCAGGTTAGTATCTCTCACTCAAGGTTGGAAAGCACACAGTCGAACGTTGAACCCCCACCCTTACTAATTTCTTAGATTTAGTCCATATCTTCCATATGTGACTACGGTGTTCTTTTACTTGCTGATGTTTTGCTACAACTCATTTTTTCATATTTTTCTCATACCAGATATTCCTGTTTACTTTCCTGCAATTTATTTAAATTTCTTACAATTATATTATGTTTTATGATGCTAATCATGCAGCGGTAGCAGAGGCCCAGGTACACAATTATATTTTATGCAATGCAATTTTACTTATTTACTTTACAACATTTTTCTTACCCGCATCTATTTATTTTACCTACAAAACTATACCAAAACTGAAAATTTAAAAGCATGTTTTTCAAACTTAAGTTTACATTTTCAAAATAAAAAAAAGAATAACACGTCCTTTTGAATTTACGAGAGCCTCTGGGATGAGGTAACACACGGTTGCTAATGAGAACTCCCTAGTTTAAATGAGTTTAATAACTCATTTAGATTTAGTAAATTTAAGAGAAAATAGTGGTACCAGAATAAGAGAACTGTAGGATCCTAACAGGTGTCACTCTAATCAACTTTAAAGCATACATGGTAAAACCTTTTGAACCTTAGACCTGGGGTTGTCACTTTGATGAGGAGCTTGGAACTAACTCGGTGGACAGCACGACGTGGATATACAGAAAAATAACTTTTAGAGAGTAAGTAAATCTATAATAGCAAACATTTCCTTAGAATTAAACAATAAGTCGTAGGACTTTGAGGTAGCTTGTTGATGCGTGGTCTGTTGTGTGTTGCTTTTGTAAATATTTTTCAATAGTACAAAACATACACGACAACACTAATAATAAATATGCAATTCAATCTCAATAAAAATAACTTTAGTAAAAGAGATTTTTATCTTTTAAAATCTTTAAACTGTCAAACCCGTAATAATAACACAAGTATGTGTATCACTCAAGTAATAAAGAGCTCTAATGAAGTCCTAAGTATCAATCCCAGAGAGAGTTGGAAATTCTTATGGCTATAATGTAAAACACAAAATTCAAACTACAAAACTTAAGTATGAAATTCATATCTAAAATAATTGAGTTTATGCTAAATAAAATGCACTTTAAAATAACTAAGTAAACTGAACTATCTGCTAAACTTAAAAAGTAAAGTTATTGTTGACCTCACTTTTGGATGAGGTTTAGTTTTCTTCTTTAGTAGCCTAGGGCCTAGCCATAGGACTTTCCTGTTGACTATTCCTAGAAAACTAGCTCTTTGCTCAACTTGAAGTTTCACATATTGGTCCTAACCTCTAGTTCTCAGTAGGTGGCGTCAGTATAAGGAAACTCAAGATGAGTCCCATAGGACTGATTGACCTTAGGGTTGACTTTAGGTATTATTCTGGAGCTTTTTCACTCACTTACACTGACTTTAACTCATAATCACTCACAACTCTAAACCCAAAAATTCTTGACTTTGATCCCTTGATCTTTTGGGAGACTCATGTAGATGGTCCCCTAAACCCACTGGCCCTAGGGTGGGGTTTAGCTAAGACCAGTACATAGAGGACCCAAATGGGTATTCCATTGGTCTATAGCTCATGTATGGTGGGTGATACCCCACTTCTACCAAAATATACAACTTTTGCCCATTTGCCCATAAATCCCCCCAAATTACTTAGATACCCTTAGAAACCCAAATTTGGTCAAAATCCTTAAATTCATCCAAAATATCCAATTTTTTTCAAAAATTATTTCAAATAATTTGAAAATACCCAAGTTACCCAAAACCACCCAAAAATGTCAAATTTACCAAAATACCCAAAAATTGCCAAAATTACAAAAATACGCTTGGCACCCCAAACTTTCCCAAAACCTCCAAAATCCCTTCAAATATTTAAAAAGACCAATTTGGACCCTCCAATTTAACCCAATTTGACCAATTTAACCATTTTGACCAAAACCCTCAAATTGTCTTTAAAGGCCCAATTTTCCCAAATTCACATCAAATGTATATCAATTTGAGCCCAATTTCTACAATTTCAATTCTAAACTTAAATAAACCTTTTATATGACAAATCTAAACCAAATCCAAGCCTAATTGGACCATGCTCTAAGCTCAATTTTGATCTAATTCAAACCCCCAATTTTAGCCCTATGACTTAATCCCACCAAATTGAACCCCATAGCCTACTCAATTTGCCCAAATTTGAATATTAAACTCTTCATAACATTCCTAAATATCAAACTTGACCTTCAATTAGCCTTTTTAAAGCCTCAATTGCACTCAATTTTAACTCAAGTCCAAAAATCCCCAAATTTACCCAAAATTGGTTGTCTCCAAATTCCACCAAATTGATTGCCCTAACCCCCAAATTGACACCGAATTTATGTTGAAAACCCCTCATGATGTTCCCATAGACCATTTTCAACAATTAATTTGGACCTATCCTAAGCCTATCCCAACCTAGACCCAACTCTAGCCCAACATGCCCAAATTGACCAAAACCCCAAAATCCTTCAAATTAAACCCCCAATTGAACTCAAAATCATTTCAACCCTTCACCAAAAATCTTTATTACAATCATCTAAAAAATTTTAATCAATCAATTGGGCTCAAAATCATGGCTAGCCTAACCCAAACCCAACCTTTGGTCATTTGGACACAAATAGAACCCATGCACCAAAATTGACCTAGCCATCTTAAAGCCACCAAATTGATGACTCCACGCCACTAAGCACACTCCATGGACCAGGCTAAACCCCCTTGGACCAGCCATGGTGAGATATGGACCATTGGATCCATAAATTAATGGATTCATGCTCATTTATGGGCCTTAACCAAAAATTTTCCCCATCATCACTAATCATTGAGGGTTAAACATAATTAACCCTCCCACTGGCTTACCTGACCTCCTATCTACATCCCCTGGCCCTGCTGGCTGGCCTAGTCACTGGAGCACCTCAATATCGAGGGATGCCATCCCTAAATCAAACTCAATCTCAACCCTAGGGACCAGCTCACCCTAATTAAACTTTAGAGCTTTTAAGTCCACCACCTCAGCACACTTTTGCACCCAAGGCCAGGCACTGAGCTCCCCTCTCCAGCCATGGCTATAAAACCTCACCTCTACGGCCAACATAAAGGTGTTGAAATGTTCTTAAGGAAACTTTGTAAGATTGCTCTCTCAGTCTCTCCAGGAGCTTCTCAGTGCAAACCAAACACCCCCTTGCCCTAATTCTCTTCGTCGGAGCTCAATTTTTTAGTTCAAATTCTTGTCGGAGACAGAACATTCTCCACCACACCTCCACAGTGCACTAAATCTCAATTAAATTGGCCCACACCTCCATCATAATGAACGAAGACAAAGCCCATAAAAGCCCCCTCACAAAGAGCCTCTACCCTAGACTTTGATCAACACCCAAATTCGGCCTTGATCAAATTTGGGTCTAGACATTACACCACAGCAAGAGGCTCAATGCCTAGCCTCCTTGGACCTCCACGAATGTGCCGAGAACTTCTAATTGAAGCTTCCCTTCTCAGAGTAAAGGTATAAACCTCCCCACAGTCCCGAGCTTGTTTAGATTCTACACTTGCATAAATCCAATTTAATTGCATGTTTACCATAGTAATATGTTCATCTCACTTATAAGAGTCTATAAGATCAAACTCAAGGTCATTTTTTTGAGAAATGAGTGAGATCTTAAGGTTTTAAGGTTAACGGACATGGGTTTTGGTTATCAGGGACGATGACGGGGAGTCATTCGATCGAGCGTGTATCAGATGGACTGATAAGATCGAGTCGGACAGTGCCTTCATACATGAACTGCGGGTCAAGTCAGCCCTGAGGTGGATGTAGAACTAGAGGACGCCGCGTGGAGCTTTGGAGCCACCGTAGGTTGATGCGGTGATGTGTGTTTGAATAGAGAAATAGGGAATTTTTCTGTTTATTTAAATGCCCATAACTTTAAAAAATCATATTTTTGCATAGAAAAATCACAAAAATAAAATAAAATAATCCTAGTGTTTAGTGAACATAGGAGAACAATGTGGAAATAGTTTAAATTTCATTTCATGCATATTTTATTTTTAATTAATTAAATATTGTTTTGAGTATTTTGATTATCCATCATTCAAATATTTCACCTTGGCTTGATATTTTGGCATGTTGTTGCCTTTGTCACGGGGGATATTTCCAGATTTTTCCAAAGTCGGAGGAGACCCCTAGACAGAGATCCATATTTTTTAAGTTTATGCATCTGATTTGGAAAATTAATTATAATAATTAACATGTTACTTTGAAAAATCTTAGAAAATTTTGGTAGGTTCACTGTGACCAGGGAACCCTAGGAAAAATTTGTCATAGTTTACAAAATCTAAATCACAAAAAAGATTAATTTGGAAAAAATAAACATGTAAATTACTTGTTTTTAACCCTCCACTGTAATTTAAAGTTTAGAGGACTCCCCATAAAAATTTCAAAACATTTGGAATTTATTTGATAACCTAATTTCATTTTCCAAGTTAAATGGCATTTTTAACACTAAAAATAATCATAATAATTAAAATATAACTCAAAAATTTATAAAATTTGGGAGCTCTCTATGACCAGAGGAATTTCCTAAAAATAAAATTGTTAATAAAATAAAATTTTCATTTTTAAGCATATCTTAAATATTTAAATAATAAAAAATTTATAAAAATCACAAAATTTATAAAATTCATGAAAATATTCTAAATTGTTTCCTAAGCGCTTAGGAGCAACTAAAATATCTTTCCTAATTTTATAAGTAAAGATATTGAATTTTAAGCTTAAAACATTTTTTTAAAGGATAAAAAAGGATTTTCCTTAATTTCTCACTAAAATAATTCTAATAATTCAAAGAAAGATCATAAAAATATGAAATTTATTTTTCTCGGTTCTTTGACCTTAGAGAGATTTAATAAAAAGGCAAAACTTAATTTTCCACATTTAAAATATTTCATAATTAATTAATAATCTAGAAATTAAAATAATTCTGATAATTCAAATCAAACTCAAAAAATAATGAAATTTTTTCCAAGTGTTTATCTAGTTTATGTGTACTTCCAGTAAAAATTTCAAGTGATTAGACTTTTCCTTGGTTAAGTTATTGAATTTTCTATGAAAAATCCTAATTTTGCATGTAAAAAATTATATAAATTAAATTAAATTTTGAAAAATCACATTTTCTCCTATGATGTCTTAACTGACCCATGAGTGAGGTATAATAAAAATTCCAAAGTCATTTGAATTAAATTTGATGAATTATGAAGTGATAGAGCCTTAGGGGCAAAGATATAATTTTAGAAATTTGGTCTTAATTAACATTTAGACTTAATTCAAGAAAGGGAAATGGACAATCTTTGATCTTAGTTAACATGTTCAGATGATTGAAACATAAGGAATTAATTGGTATAAACCAATTTCACTTTTCTTAATCAAGGATAAATTTGTAATTTCTTAAATCATTAAAATTTGGGAGATATATTAAATTAAATGATCCTAGACTTAGGGGTATGATTTTGGATATTAATATCTCACTAATTTGATGCCCTTATCTAGTGTTCAAATGACATTCAAACATTTTGATGATGAATTACTATCACTTAAAATTCAATTTCTTTCAAAAATTAATAACGTATCCACCGGGATCTTAAGGGCTTAGTAGTGACCTAGGCTAAATCAAATTTAGTTAAATAAGGATTAGAAAAATGAATGTAACTAGAAATTAAACACCTTTAAACACTACAAGCCCAAGTTAAAGATGAAATTGGCTAAGTGTGTTAATGGCATCAACTTTCCCCTTCTAAGGGTCTTCACCCACATAATTCTCAAATTAAATGACAAATGATAATTACTCTGCTCTTAGGGATAATTAAAACACTGATGTTCACTAAACACTAGAGGTATTTACAAGATGAATTATTAAGCAGTATGATAAGTTTGACACTTTTCACAAGGCAAAGAGAGGGAAACATGGACCTACTTCTTCCTCCTAACCTTTTGGATACCTCAGAGATCTACTAAACTTAGTATATTTTGCTTAATGAAACCATCCTCGAATGAATTAATAAGGGCTCATCAAGATATAGTTTAGGGTTTGGTAGATCACTGAAACCTTATTTCCTTGCTTTACATAAAATTCACTCACATGCATTTTGAGTTTCAGTTGAAGAATGACGGGAAGACCATCCACGTAGGCCTTTATTGTAATTTATTTTACCTGCATTTCTAGTCTCCCATACTTTATTTTTCAGTAAGTTACTGTATTTACTCACCTGCATGTGTGAATAAAAACACAAACTTGCATGCTAAACAACGATGTAACTCTGAATGAAAACCAAAACAGCTAGAATAGTCGTAAAACCAAAATTGAAATCAACCAAGACAAAATTCACCGCCACAACGTTCAAAATATAAGACAACTCAAAAGTTAATCACAAACATCACAAAATAACAATTTCAACTAAATTAAGACATCTATATTGGATGATAGGGAATCCCTCGGAGGATGTAACCTACAGTTGTTAACAAGGCTTTCCACGGTCTAAATGAAAGTATGGAACTGATTAAGTTAAGTTTAGTAAATTCATTTGGACTAAGTGAATCCAATAGAAAATAGTGGTACTAGAATAAGGGAACCATAGGATCCTAATCGATGTTGCTCTAATCAACTTTAATATGCCCCATAACATTTAAAGAGTTTTAACCATAGGGTCATCTTATTCGACATCATGACCTGACATATTAGAAAACTTAAACTCATCATGGCGAGGAGCTTCAAGCTAGCACGGTCATCTTCAATAGCAGAACATGTCTTCCCTAGCTAAATCAATTTCTTTCATCTAAATTAAACAATAAATTCATAGGACTTCGAGGTAGTTTGCTTATGCAACGTAAATCCTCATCTTATGTTTAGGCCTTTGTATAGTTCTGTTGTACAACATAAATCCTAACTTATCTTAGGATTTTTAGATTGTCGTTCGTCATGACCCAAATCCTCACATCTTCCAGGCTATTTGTGTGTCGTTTCACAAAGATATAAGTCCTAAATAAATAAAATTTACACGATGAAACATTTAAATATTTCTCCTCAAAATTGAAGCCAAATAATAGGATATACTGGGAAGTCAGTGAGGTTCTCCTTTGTTTCTATGACATCCTCTAGTTCTTTCTCCTTTGGATTCTACAATAAATGTTCCAAATTTGAGTCAATCCCTTTTCATGCCTCTTTTTCTGATATCGTTGAAAAGTCATATTTGTTTGACCTCCTTGAAGATAACATTTTTTGACTTTTTATCGAGCATTTTCTAAAGATGTCATATATTTCTTTGTTTATTTGATCGAGACTCATCCTCAAGTCTTGTATTTATCATTCGAGATAGATACAGGGTTAGAGGTACAATGCTTTTTCATCTAAACTATGAGAAATATGAGGTCAGTTTGATTTCATATTCATCTAAACTATGTAAATTAACTATCATTCCAAAGCGGACAACAGAATTTTGATTCTGGTGGCTGAAACCTTCCAACGGGCAACACCTCAACTTTTTAGTGCCAATAGCTTCTGGCGACACAAGCTTTTCTCTCCCTTTAAATCAGGACGTATAATCTTCATATATCGGTAATGTGTTTATGTCCCTCATGAGCCAGATTACCCTTCTTTTGTAGGCATATTTTACCCATTTTTGTCTTGGGAAAGTACGGTCAACCCTTTGGACTTTAGGACTGCTTGTTCGATCACCTTTGAACAGGGAGATTTAGGAGGCCATTAAAGACCTTTTAATCTTCATGTGGGGTTGGACCCCCAATAGGTGTGTTGGTGGACTAGTTCCACCTGGCCATTCTGCGTCGATAGTTTGGTCTCATACTAGGTGATCCTGAACACTTCACATCTCCTTTTCGAGTGTGATTTGCTATTTCGTAAATAAAATAATATTGTGTCGTTCTATGCGCACTTTATTTTTCTAATTTTAAAATAGTTTTACTGAAATTTTAAAATCCCCATAAAGTAAATAAAGACTTACCCGGTCTACAGATCGACCTCTAATAATTTTAGTGCCCGCACTAGGATTATGAGGTATTAGCCAAATAGTTAACCCCAGAGCTTTCTCTTTTGAAGTTGCTACAATGGCGTGCCCAACGCTAACTTTTTCCTGCAACCAGATGATGAGTCGCAATGCCCGCAATGTCATTTCCACCATCAAATTTGGAGTTGGATTTAAAGATCTCGAGGTCATCCTCTAGAAAGCTCCGTTCGTCATGATGAAAGTTGCCGCTCCAGAAGTTCAAAAGTCATCTACTGAATTTAACCTGAACTACCTTCAGGACTTTCCTTCTTATAAGAAGGTCAAGACTACTACCGCTACGGTACCTACCAAGCCTGTTGTTCCTACTGCTGCTAAGGGAAAAGAAACTATGATCATTGAAGACGTGACTGAAGGATTGGTTGTCCTGCTATCAGTGTTTGAAATCAGATCAAGTTCAAAGATTGCCACATTAACCCGAACCCAAAGAAGAAACCGTAACAGGAAGGTTCGGAGGGCTACTAAAGCCCAGACTTATAAAGAGGTACTTGTTGATGAAGATCCTCACCAAGATGAGTTAGCATTGTCGGATACCTATCCACTTCTGCAAGCGAGTAGGTTTCATACCTTAATGGATACCAATGGGTACGAAAGTATCCAAAAGATCACTGCTACTTTACTGTTACTTCATGGACATGGTGTGAAGAGAAAGAAGTCTACTCCTATCATCCGAGTCAGTTCAGTTTTTGATATACCAAAAATATATGCATTTTTAGACACATATTTTATACTTATTTTTGTTGAGATTGCACCTTAACGGAAGGTATTTTGATATTTTTTTGCAGGTTGTTGATTTTTAAGACTTAAAGAAAAAAGTAAGCAAAAAAGATGAAATTTGGAGTCAAAATAACGTTTTTGAATAAGTACTCAGCGTCCACCGAGCCAAGGGCTGCCCCGACCGCGCAAAACAAAGAACAACTCAAATTTTTACTCGGTGCCAAAGGCGGTTTAGCCCCCATTTCTATAAGGTTTAATGTATTTGGATGATTTTTTAAGAGTTTTTGGAGGCACCTCTTGCGTAACTGACCTTGGGCTTTATTTGGGGTTGAAATTCATCAGGAAATAGACTCTTTTTCACTCCAAAACGTTCCAACACACTCCATTTTTATCATTCTTCATAGTCCATCTTCATTCCACCACCATATTGGAGTCCATTAGTGATAATTCTTTTATAGTTTAGGGCTTATATGGTGAGATTTAGTGTGAAACTTTCTATAAGAGTGTTAGAGAAGGAGAAAAGTGAGAGATATCTTCTTCCTACATTTCTAAGGAAAGGCTACAAGGAATTTGCTTTGAGAAAGAGCTTCAAATAAGTTTTGTTTGTTTATTAGTGTTGTATAAACTTTCTTTTATATATGAAATTTGTGTTTTGTAGTGTCTTTCTCATGAAGTCTGAGTAGTTCCCTTTATCTTTTTTCATACTCTGAGATATGGTGAAATGAAATAATATGATGTGCCAATATTAAAATATAAAATAAATTGTGATAATTTTTCAACTCCAAACTTAAATTACATTTTGATCTGGCTAACTGAATTGTTATAATATGGTGTGAAACATATGATCCGGGAAATGCAGTATGAGTTCTACAATAGAGTGAGAATCACATTTGATTTCATGGAGGAGAAATTTGTTCATGGAATTAAGTGGAAATAAATAGGGAATCTTTAGGATGACAAACTAAATTCCTCAATTTTATCTTAGTGTTTAAAAACTAAAGTGAGAGTTAGCCTTCAGGTGAAGGGAAGTAGGGGTTCTGGAGTGGGAGCCGGTATCCTCCTAGCCTAACCATGGATTTAAAGACTAAACTTAGGATTAGCCAATAATTTTCTATGCACTGTATCAGGGTAGAGAATTATAATTGCTCCTATTTGGCACAATACATTTATAAACATTTATCTCATCTCATTTCACCAGAACCTCATTGTAGTGGGAAGGTGCTTTTTCACATAAGAAATCTTCATTACATAAACATAGTTAGTAGATTAGTATTTACTTTTAAAACTTTGCATTTCTATTTTTGCAAATAGTTAAGTACTTTAGTATTGATAACATCTCAACATTCAAAATTAGTGACAGTGATTTCGTTTGATTTTCTCTAAAACTTATCATAATCAATTTACACCTTCCCCGTGGGATCGATATTTGGGGCTTAAATAGAAAGTCTTTTATTACTTGATAACGATATGTATACTTGCGTAAAATCCCATTATTAATTGCCTATAATTATATATATTTTATACAACTTACTTTTCATGCAAGGATCAAGTTTTTGTCATAGTTGCGTGGGGAAGGTAATTGTTAAATTTAAGTAAATTAAATAGTTTTGATAAATTAGGAAAGTTAGAGATAATATATATACCATAAAAATATATAAAAATAAAGAAATATATATATATATATACCAAAATTCAAAACTCCAAAAATAAATTTATTTAATAGTGCTTTAAAAAAAAAGAATTTTACTTGGCTTATTTTTTTTTATGCAAAATATTGGATTTGAAGGCTTAGTACCTTATGATTCAGAGTTAGAACATACTATTAGAAAAAATCAAAAACAAGAAAGAGAAATTAAAAAATTTAAAAGAAATGACAAATAACTTAGAAAATCCAATAAATGAGAATCAACAAAAACCTTTAAAAGACTATGCGAATCCGACAGTAGATGAACTTCACTTGACTATTCAAAATCCTGTTCTTGTTGCTAATTCATTTGACCTTAAACCTACTATTATCCAAATGGTAAAAACTAATTAGTTTAGAGGATCACCTACTGAAGATCCTAACTTACATCTTGCTAGTTTTCTTGAGATTTATAATCAGTTTAGAGGATCACCTACTGAAGATCCTAACTTACATCTTGCTATTTTTCTTGAAAATTGTGATGACGGAGTGTCTAATGATGTTGTTAGGCTTAGACTTTTTTCTTTTTCATTAAGGGATAAAGCCAAGAATTGGTTAAATTCATTAGCACATAGATTTATTAGAACTTGGGGAGAATTATCACAAAAATTCTTGGCTAAAAATGATATTACATCTTTTTGTCAATTTGAAGGGGAATCGATATATGAAGCTTGGGAAAGATTTAAAGATCTCCTTAGAAAATGTCCACATCATGCTTTGCAAGATTGGTTAATAATTCAAATATTTTACAATGGATTAGTAGGATCACTAAGATCTATTATAGATGCTGCAACGGGTGGATCATTAATGTCAAAACCTTTTAATGAAGCATATTTTTAATTGATGAAATGACTACTAATAATTTTCAATGGCGCTCTGAAAGGGTAAATCTTAAGCGAGTAGACAATATTCATGATTCTAATGCAATAGCTATTTTGGCGTCTCAAATTGTTGTTATTTCTAAAAATATTGATCAAATAGGAGTGAACTATTCTCAAATACCCTTAGTATTAGAGGAAAATTCACTAGGACAGATTATTAACACTCAACCATCTTATGAAACTTTAAACACTATAAATAATCAAAATAACATTCTCTATTCCAACTATTTTAACCCTGTATGGAAAAATCACCCTAATTTTAGTTGGAATAATTATAACAATCCGGTGAATCCATCTGAAAATATGAACAATCAAGGAAATCCTAATTTTTTACCTTACTATCTTCCAGGATTTAACTCCAATCCTAACCCACAAGTTAAGAAAAATAAGTTGACGATGGAAAAAGTGATTTTGAATATAGGAAATCAAATACAAAATCAAGGGGCTACTATTAGAAATTTTGTAAATCAATTAGGACATATTGCTGCTACACTTAGTAACAGACCTTCTAGAATTCTTCTGAGTATTGTAGAAGTTAATACAAAAGATCAAAATAAAGAGCAAATTAAAGTTATTCAATTACAAAGTGGAAAAGAAGTTGAAATAAGGATCCAAAGAGAAACTGAAGTTGATGAAGAGAAGGAGGAAATGGAAAATGATCAATATGAAAATGAACAAATAGAGGTTCCTTTAGAAAAATCATTACCTTCGTTTACTCAAAGACTGAAGTACAAAAATAAAGATAAATAATTTACAAAATTTTTGGAAATCCTTAGGAAATTCACGATAAATATTCATTTTGTTGAAGCTTTGGAACAATTGACAAATTATGTGAACTTTATGAAGGATGTACTAAATAAGAAAATGAAGTTTATAGATCATGAGACCGTTTCACTTAGTGAAGAGTGCAGTGCTATTATTCAGAAAAAACTTACTGAAAAATAAAAAGATCCTAGTAGTTTTACTATACCTTTTGAAATTGGTGAAAAGATTTAGGGAAAAGCTTTATGTGATTTAGGAGCCAGTATTGATCGCGACTTTATATATGCTTAAAAATATAAAATATATGGACGTAATAAATATTCAATAATTGTAAAGTCACACTTATCAACGCAAGTATACGTATAGATGGACGTAATAAATATTCAATAATTGTAAAGTCACACTTATCAACGCAAGTATACGTATCGATCAGATTTAATTCCTCAGCAACTGCACCAAAACTTAATAACAGTTATAGATTCGATAAAGATTTACTCACTCAATCACTCCCTGACAACGGCGCCAAAAACTTGACAGTGACTTTTTATATGCTTAAAATATAAGATAAATATGGATGAAACGGCGCCAAAAACTTCACAGCGACTTTATATATGCTTAAAATATAAGATAAATATGGACAGATTTAATACTGCTGCTAAAAGATTTAATTCCTCAGCAACTGTACCAAAACTTAATTACAGTTATGGATTCGATAAAGATGGATGTATATAATTCAGCAACTGCACCAAAAACTTAATAGCAGTTATAGAGTCGATAAAGATGTATGTATAAAAATATTCAATAATTGTAAAGTCACACTTATCAACGCAAGTATACGTATCGCTCAAGTAATATAGGGCCCTAATGGAGTCCTAGATATCGATCCCACAGGGAGTGCTTTAAAACTAAGAACTAAGATTTTAGAACAAGCAATACTTTAATCACAACAACAAAGTTCAATTTGCTTATCTGTCACTAATAGGAAATTGAAATAAATATTTAATTTTAATAACTATTAAATAACTAAGGATACTAATGAAGGTTTAAATATGATATTCAATATATAAGAAAACATCATTCTCCTTGTCAAGAAATTATAGTGTATGGATAACGTGAACTAGTTTAAATTATATTGTGCCAAATAGGAGCATATCTATTCTTTACCCTTTCGTCCAGGCATAAAGAGCATTGACTAATCCTACGCTTGTTTGCTGAATCTGCGGCTAGGCTGGGAGGATACTGGCTCTCACTTCGGAGCTCCCACGTTCCCGTCGCCTGAAGACTAACATCTACACTTCATCCAAACGATAGGACCGAATTAGGGATTTAGTCTGTCACTCTAAAATCTCCAATTCTATGCACCCAAACGATAGGACCGAATTGGGGATTTTAGTCTGTCACTCTAAAATCTCCAATTCTACGTCTACCGGCTCTCACTTCAGAGCTCCCACGTTCCCCTTGCTTGAGGGCTAACATCTACACTTCAACAGCCAAACGATAGGACCGAATTATAGTCTGTCACTCTAAAATCTCTAATTCTAGCCTGATTAATTTTATTTCCCTATTTATTTGCACCCAACTTCCAAGGGCTTTGACCTCCCTGAATCTTGATATTATTTTCCTATTTATTTGCACCCAACTTCCAAGGGCTTTGACCTCCCTGAATCTTGGATTTAATCTTCACTTTAGTTGTAAAACTCAACATACTTTAACAAATCAATTGGCCACATTGAAAGTAAATTAAGATCGAAGTGAAAAGATCATCATAATTTATTAAACATTTTCATGGCTTAACCAATTCAAATCACCATTTCACAAATCTTGAGACAAGGAGAAAGATAGAGAAAACTACTCAGATCTCATGGGGAAAACACAACAAAACTCGGAATTCATATATAAAATCAAAGTCATACAAACTACAATAAGTAAATAACTTATCTTTAATTTCTCCCCAAGAACATTCCTCGAAGTTCCTCTGAATTTCTTCCTTTCTTTACAGCACACAGAATTCCTCTTCGAAGTAGCAAGGAGGAAGAAATCTCTCACTTTCCCTCCACTCTTACAATCTCTTAGAGAATTCCTCACAATTTTGACACTCTAGTAAATTCTCTATACACTAACAGAACCTCTCTAACCTCTGGGACCTTTCTAACATCTAGGACCTCTCTAATTTTTGGCCAAAATCTTCTTTTAGAGTTGTGGATGAGCTTTCCCAAGAGTTGCTTTATCATCCCTTCAGAATTTGTCCTTATCCAAAGCCTGATTGGGCATAACCGCCGACCTCGCCGTCGGTGGCCTCGAAGGCACTATCGGCGGACCTTCATAATGAATTAATTTTGTCGTCGGCGGGGTCGATGGCGACGTCAGTGCCCTAGTTCAATTCTTCACATTTTGGTCCTTTTCGCGCCAAATTCGTTCCTTTTTGCATATTTTTTCTCCAATGACCCTAATTCATCATTCATGTAACAAAACATCAAAAAAACCTTTCTTTAAAATGCATTAACATACCATAATTCATCATACCTGAAACAAAAATAAAAAATACCCTTCTTTAATGTGCAATATCATCAAAAAAAGTATAAAATAGGTATGAAAATCTCAACATATTTTCCTTTGGTCAAAATCCCCCAAACTTAACTACTACTTGTCCTCAAGTAATTTTAGCACTACATAAAAGTTATGATCTACTGTAGTAAATTTTTAATTCGTAAATACTATAAGTTTGATTTAAATAAATATCATAGTGAGATTTTAAAAAAAATTCAAGTAATTCAATTAACTTTGTATCCACAAGATTATCTAGTCATCAAGTTTAAGTGTTCTAGTCTTTTATTCATTTCAAGAATGATTATATGTTGCAATATTAAGTCACTTAGAATATTCGGGATAGGAATTTCATGGGAACACTACTAGTAAAAGATCTAATCCATAAATATAAGTTCAATTGGAACTCATGAGAACACTACTAGTAAAAGATCTAATCCATAAATATAAGTTCAGGAATGTATTTAGGTTTTCATGACTATATGTTGCAATATTAAGTCACTTAGAATATTCAAATGATAGGAACTTCATAAAGATGCATCCATAAATATAAGTTCAAGAATGTATTTAGGTTTTCCCTTTAGGTAGGTCCAGTGAAGCCAATTTTTTATTAGGTGTATCCTCAAGCTTCTCCTCACTTCCATAATAATTTTTTTTTTTTCTTTTCTCTTTTTCATTTGGATTGCTTTCAATCCTATATATTTCTCTTTTCTTTTCAAGGATTGTTTTCAATCCTTTCTTTTTCCTTTTTCAAGTGGGGATTACTATATCCGGATAGCCTTTAATGATTTTGAACTTCAGTTTTCTTTCCCTAAATTTAAAACTCAAAGCATTCTTTTACCTTATAAGTATTTCATAGCCTTTACATCATTGAGCCCCATTCTTTTCTTCTCAAATGAATTTATCAAGATATAGTTTCCTTTACTTTAAATAGTTAACTATAATCTTATTCTTTTATACTAAAATATCTTAAGTTTAAAAATTAGTTTTCATTATAAAAATATTTCTTTAAATCTACTATAATATTTAAATAGTTACAAAAATATAGTTACCTGAATTAAATTCACTACATAAAATCATATAAATAATTTTTGAAAATATTGAAATAGAGGACATCTAATATTTAATCTTTTTCTTCCCTCCACCAAACTTAAATTTTTAAATATGAAATAGTATAGGTGAAAAGAAAAAAAACTATAAATATAAATCATACCTCAGTATTGTAGGCATTTTTATCATTCTGAAATTTCTACAGGAACTATAAATATAAATCATACCTCAGTATTGTAGGCATTTTCATCATTCTAAAATTTTTGCAAGTCATTCCAAATTTTTACTTCACCTGGTTTGTAATATTAGGGGAAGCTTCTACACTATAAATCATTAGAGGAATTTCTGGGTAATGAAATTTTGAAATAAGTATAAAACTAAAATATTAAACAAGCACAACATTTCCTAACACAAACATAATACTAAAAAATACAATTAAAATTAAAATGTGACAATAAAAAATTGCATTACATTACAATCCACAATACTACTCAACATCTAATAAACTACACATGCAAATTTAACTACCACATTAACTTTATAACAAAAATTAAAAATCATCCAAGTACAATGAAATAATAAAAATGAAAGTCCTAACACATAAACATCCATTTCTATTACAAAAAGATAACATAAATAAAAGTACAACTATAAGTACATCAATTCATTCAATATCAAAATCCCAAACTATGTCTTCATCACCTTGATCAGTTGGTAGATCGAGATGATACTGAGTATATCGGGGGCACTGAAGGAAAGTAACATTAGGCTCACCTCTGTAGTGTCAGGCCAGAGCTTCATAATAAGCTACCTCAAAATTTGAATGCCCTAAAGGCACTCACTATCGTAATCGTGTCGATGTTCTAAGGAGAACTAGAAGGTGGATAAAATTAAAATGTGACAATAAAAAATTGCATTACATTACAATCCACAATACTACTCAACATCTAATAAACTACACATGCAAATTTAACTACCACATTAACTTTATAACAAAAATTAAAAATCATCCAAGTACAATGAAATAATAAAAATGAAAGTCCTAACACATAAACATCCATTTCTATTACAAAAAGATAACATAAATAAAAGTACAACTATAAGTACATCAATTCATTCAATATCAAAATCCCAAACTATGTCTTCATCACCTTGATCAGCTGGTAGATCGAGATGATACTGAGTATATCGGGGGCACTCAAGGAAAGTAACATTAGGCTCACCTTTGTAGTGTCAGGCCAGAGCTTCATAATAAGCTACCTCAAAATTTGAATGCCTNAAATCCATCAAATTGAGCTTCCAAATCAACTCAAAATCACTCAATTTTTTTTCTAAACTCCTTGTGACAATCGTCTACACCAATTTAACAAATAAATTGAGCTCAATGTCATGACTAGCCCAACCTGAATCTAACTTCAAGCCAAAATGCCCAAAATGAAGACATGCTCTAAAGTTGATCAAACCAAATCAAATTGATTAAGCCAAAGACACCACAACCACCCTTTGGACCCTAGTGACCAGGCTAGGCCCACCTAGCACACTCTATATAAGCCATGGATCAATGGTCCTTTGGTTTAGGGGATATCTTCCCATATTTTTCTTAATCTAATATATCCTTGCATCAGCCTTAAACATTCAGAGTTAAACACTATTAACCTTCCTCTAGCTCTCTTGACTTCTCTGGCCACCATCTCTGGCATTGTCGACCGGCCTAGTGGCTGGAAAACCCTAAAATAGAGAGCCACCTTATTTTAAATCAAGCCCATTTCACCCATCCAAGTTGGCTCATCTCAGCTGGTCTTTGGCTCTCTTCAACCCTCCACATAAGCTGCTAATTGAACCTAAATTGAAGCTCAACCAGTCACCAAAAACTTCTATTTAAACTCCATCTCCTACGACCAAGAGATAAATCATCAATTTCCTTAGAGAGACTCTGTCAAATTGCTTCCAGAGACACTTCAAGAACTCTTGAGCTCAAGCTCACCATTTTTCTCTTATGAATCCCTATGTAACAGCTCAATTTTGAGTTTAAAATCCAGGGGTTTTTTGTCACTTGATCCAAACCTTCTGAAACTCAAAATTGACTCTTCCTTTAGCTTCCATGAGCTAAATGAAGAAGTTTTCCATCAAAAACCCCTGGTCTCGAGCACTCTAACACACCTCTAGACCATGGTTGCTCCATCTTTTAACTGAACTCATACTTGGTCCCTATACCAGAGCAAGGTGACACATCCTGGAGGTTCTCTAGACTCTTCTGAAGCTTTCACAAGCACCCAATCAAGACCTCACCTCTAGGGCAAAGGTATAGACCATTAACTCTACTTTTGAGCTTGGTTTCATCAATTGTGAAGAGAACTTGTATTTCATAGCTTGTAACCATATAGATGTGTTCATCTTAAGTGGATGAAGGTGTAGGAACAAACCTCATGTGATTTAATTGAGTATCGAGAGAGATATTAGGGTTTGAAGTTGAACGCCTTACGGGTTAGGTCAGTTGGGGATGATGACCATGAGCCGTTCGATCGTTTGTGTATCAGATGGATGAACAAAAACAAGTCAGATGAGGAGATGGAACGCAAACCACGGGATGCGTGACGCTGAGGTGGCTGGCGGTGATGAATTAAAGAGAGGTGCGTGTAAAGCTCGATGCATAGGAGGATTGCGTGGTGGCTGACTGGGTTAAGTAGAAAAATAGCATTTATTGATTTAAATAAATGCCAGAACTTCAAAAATTCATATCCTTGCATAGAAAAATCATGAAAATAAAATAAAAATATCCTCTTGCTCAGGAAACAAAGGAGAATAATGTAGACTAAAAATAAAAATTACTTGATGAGTTTATGAATTTTAATTAGTTAAATAGTCTTTGAGGTGTTTTAATTTTAATTGATTAAATATTATTCATCAAAGCTTGAAACTTTGAGGGTTCATTCCTCATGATGGAGGGAATATTCTCTGATTTTTCCAAAGTCAGAGAGCATCACTATGCATTTAACCCTAATTTCCAAGATTAAATGGCGATTTTTGGCTTAAAATAATTACATAAATCAAAATGTCACTTGGAAAATTATAGAATGAATTTTAATAGGTTCCCTGTGGTCAAAGAAGCTTATGAAAAATATCAGAATAGTTTGGATAATTTTTGTATATTTCTATAGTTAGTTAAATGCTTATAGCTTGTATTAAGTTAGTTAAATTAAATATTATTAAAAAATGAATGAAATCAATTCCACACTGTAAACAAAATCATGTTGACTCACTCTAAAAATTTGAAATTTTCTTTGATTAAGTTTAAGTACTAAAGTTGATTTTCTAAGAAAAATTATATTTTTGTACTAAAATAATTATATTAAATTAAATGTACTTAGAAAAATTATGAAAAGTGATTTTTTAAGTTCCTTGTGATGAGGGGCATTAAGAAAAAAAAATTATTTTTGAGATAATACTTTATTTTTAAGTTATATTTTTAAATTAAATATTGTAAAAACATGAAAATAGTCTGAAGTGTGCCTAATTGTTTTTCTGACTACTTATGACTCATTAGAATGCTTTTCCTAATTTTTCTAAGTAAAAAATAAAATTTTAAAGGCTAAAAATGTATGTTTTTCTAACTTTCCATTTAAATAATTCTAATAAATAAATTGAAAATCATAAAAATATAAAATTTGTTCCTTTAAGTTCTCTAGACTTAGAGAGATTTAATAAAAAACATAAAAAATATTTTTTTTAATTAAAACACATTTTCTATTTAATTGATTCATTAAAATCATTAAATAATTATAATAATTAAAATATAATTTTAAAAAAATCATGAAATTTGGTTCAAGTGTTCCTCTAACCTAGGTGAATCTCTAATAATTCTCTGATGACAAAAAATCTTATTTTGATTAATTAAATAAATTAATATTGAAAAATCCTATTTTTAAATTAAAATTATTATATAAATTAAATAAAAAACTAAAAGATCACATCTTAATATTGAAAAATCCTTTTTTTTAAATTAAAATTATTATATAAATTAAATAAAAAACTAAAAGACCACACCATGTCCTATGATATTTTAATTAACTCATGATTGAGTCTTCATAGAAATTTCAAGGTCACTTGAGGTTCGTTTGATAAGTTATAAGATAGGGAGCCCTAGGGGCAAAATGTTTTATTTGGAATTTTAATACCTTAATTAAATTTTAGGATTAATCAAATGGTAAATGGGTAATATTGATTATAATAAAATCTCTTGGGTGTTTGAAATATGAAGGGCTAAGAGGCAGAAACCAATTTGTCATCCTTTTCATGATAAGGGTAAAATTGTAATTTTGATAATTATCATGATTTGGAAGATAATTCAATTAAGATGATCATAAGATATTGAAATTAAGTTATGAAGATAATAGTCCACTCATTAAAGCCCACTAATTGGATGTTAATTATGTATTAATGAGAATTAAGACTTCATTTTACTTAATATTTAATTATTATAAAATTACTTAAAAAATAAAACAATATTAAAATCAAGAGGGCCTAATAGTGAACTTGGTTTGATATGTAATAATTGTCTTAATTGGGATTAGAAAAGATGGGTTTAATTAATTGATAAGCACTTCTAAACACTTTAGGCCCTACTTTAACTCTGGGCATTAAAATCCTTGATGACTTTGGACTTGCTCTTTTGGGTACCCATTCATATAAATGTTAAATGAAATGTTAAGAGATTGTCTAACTTCTTTCATTTCTTAGGATATTTGAAATATCAAGGTTCAATGAGCAATGGAATAATTCAATTTTGAGATGATTAATGGGACAATGTAATAAATTCAAAATGAACTCGAAACGTTTCAAGGGTTTTTAAAAGTTGTTCAGGGTCGTGTCCTGAACATTTTAAGATCTCTTGGATATTTTGAAGAATAATTGAAATTATTATATTTTTGTCCTAGGAAATCATCCACTAAGATCTTTCTGGACTCACTGAGTCTTGGTTTTAGGTTTTGGTAGCTACATCTTCATCTACTCTTGCAATTTATTTAAATTTCTTACAAAATTATATACATGTTGCAAAAGTTAATCTTTTAGCGAGAATGCAGAGACATGACATGTATGCTCTTACAGTGTTTTTTTAATTTATGTCATTTTACTTTCTGTAATATACATTTGCAGCAAAATATTATAATTACTTAATTGTGAACCTTACTTTACTTACAAAAATTAAAACCATTTTTCAAAAATTAATCAATATTTTCAAAAATCTAAAACAGATTCTTTCCAAGGTAACCACAAATCCTTTGAAATATCACTAAACTTAAAACATCCTTTTGAATTTACGATAGTCCCTCAAATGAGGTAACCCACAGTTACTAACGAGATCTTCCCAGTTTAAATGGGTTTAACAACTCGTTTAAATCAAGAAAATTCAAAAAAAATGGTGGTACCAGAACAAGGGAACCTGAGATTCTAACTGGTGTTGCTCTAATAAAATTTAACCCCATTTCTGACACGGAGATTTGTATATGCAAATATTTATGAAGTTGACACCATTTAAAGGCGGCAAGAACTTGATGCAGGCAGATTTAAAATAAATATACAATATAATCCTAACAAAACTTTTTTTATAGATATAATTTATCCTTTAATTTTTTTAAAACTCCAACTCTCTCCTAAATATCAATGCAAGTATGAGTATCATTTAAGTAATAAATGACTCTAGCGGTGTTCTAGATGTCGATCCCACATGGAAGTTGGAAAATCCTAATGTAAATTATGGAAACTATTTTATACTAAAAACAAAAAAAATAAAATTAAAGTGCAAAATTTGAAAATTGACTACTCAGGTGCATGCTAATTAAAATGCAGATGTAAGATTACATAAATTAAACTAAACTAAATATTAAGCTTTCAAAAGTAAAATTATGAAAATTAAATATAGTTTTTGTTTTGATGGAAAGTTCAAATTTAACAGAGCATCATTCCCCTTTACAATGAGTATATGGTTTGTGAAGAAATTGAAATCATTTGAAAATATACATAAAATCTATTTTGTGCCAAATAGAAGCAATCCTATTCTTTACCTTCTTTCGAGTGCTATAAAGAACATTAACTAATTCAAAGTTTGGTCCCTAATTCTGTGGTTAGGCTGGGAGGATACCGACTACCACTCTAGAGCTCCACTACTCCCTCCCTTAAGGGCTAACAATCTCACATTAATTTCCAATCAGCTAAACAATTTTGGGGGTTTTAATCTGTCACCTTAAAATTTTTAATTCTGCATCTAACAAAAGTATATTTTCCTATTTATTTGCACCCAATTCCACGGATGACATACTCTCCCATGACATCAAATGTGATTCTCCCTATGTTGTAGAAATCATATCTCATTTAAGAACATATGTCTCAACAAGTTTTAACATTTCAATTGGTTAGATCGAAAAGTAAATGAAAATAAGAGTTCAAATCATCACAAATTATTACATTGAAATCCGTAGATATTCTTCACAAAACCATATCTTTAAAGCAGGGAGAAGGATAAAGAAGCCTACTAAAAATTCATGAGAATGATACGATAAAACACAAATTTCATATATAAAAACAAGTTTACAAAATAAATGAAATAAAAATCCAACTTATCTCACAATCCTTCACAAACAAATCCCCAAAAGTTCTCTTCATGCCTTTCTCTCTCTACAATCACTCCCAATTCTCACTTAGAAATGTAATAAAGAAGAAATCTATCACCTTCCCTCTCCTCTTTCAAACCTAGAAGAAAATCTCTTCTTCTCTCTCTAACTCTCACACCACCCCCAAAAGCTTCTCTCTTTCGTCCCCCTTAGCCTCTTCAAGTCTTCTTTTATTTTTGGGTTGCCTCATTTGGAAAAGAATTCAAAATTCTCTCCAAAAGTCAACTCTTTTGAATTCAAAAGATGTGTCATTTGATACAGGAGTTTTATCCCTTCATAAAAGAACCTTCCAAAGTGTTTAGATGCATTGAATTATGATGCACCAAAAATAGATGTGTTTTTAGACCTATATTTTATACTCATTTTTGGTGATATTTCACTTTAAAGGAAGGTATTTTGCATGTTTTTGGCTTCTGGTACAAGAAATGGACTTTTGGTGAAAAAGAAGTAAAAACTATGCAATTTGGAGCTAAAACGAGTAAGAAAGAAAATTCTGGCCTAACACATTTTGATATTTCTTTCTATGCTTAATCTACTTCTCACTTCTCACATGTTTTTAAATGAAATAACACTTTAAAGAAAGGTTGTTTTTATTCTTATTTTGTATGTCTACATGTTAGGAACACAACACACTGAAACGAGGCGAAGCAGAGCTAAAATGGAGCCAAACGGTGCAAAACAATGGAGCTACTACAGACCGGCGCCAAAGATGCCCAGATCGGCGCCAAAGGTGCTTGAGTCAAGAGAAGTGACACAAAATGGCGCCAAAGGTGCCCAAATCGACTCCGACGGCGCCCGAGACGATTATGAACAAAATTTTGGAAGTTTTCGATGTTCTAGATGGTTCCTAAGTAATTCAAACACTCATGAAGTGATTCAATGCATCTAGACACTTAGAAAGGCTCTTAAATGAAGGGATGTGTCTCTTAAAGTTAATGAGTGGTTTTTAAATGAATATATGTGTCTCTTGTAGTGATTCAATGAATCTAGACACTTGGAGTGAAGAGATGTGTCTCTTGAAGTGAACCTCTTGGAAAAAAAAGAGGGATTTTGTGCCTTTTTAAAATAGAGGGCTAACACCTCTCCTATGGGGTGTGTGTGCACGTGTGTGTGTGTGTGTGTGAGTGTAGAGTAAAGTCTTGTTTGTGGAGAGGATGCTCTTGAATAGTTGTAAGAGGAGAGGGAAGGTGAGAGGTTTCTTCTCTATTACATTTCTAAGAGAGAATTCAGTGTTGATTGTAATGAGAGAAAGTACTTCAAGGGAAATTTAAGGAATTTTCTTGAGGAGGAGTTTAAGATAAGTTGTTCTCTTTCATTTCTTTATTTTTGTAAAGTTGTTTATATATATATATATATA
>JXCR01140308.1:33496-85939 GCA_002079205.1 Phalaenopsis hybrid cultivar | reverse complement strand
TATATATATATATATATAATCCGTGTTTTGTCATATCTTCTTCATGAATTCTGAGCAATCTTCTTTGTCTTTCTTCGTGCAATGAGATATGGTGAAATATAGAGATAATTTGGATGTTCCATTTAAATGTTAAATAATTGTGATGATTTTTTCACTCTGTTCTTAATTTAATTTTCGATTTGGCCAATTAAAATGTTAACATCTGTTGTGAAACTTACTATCCGGGAAATGGAGTATGAGTTTCACAACAAAGTGAGAATCATATTCAATTCCATGGAGTGTTTTGTTCATGTAATTGAGTGCAAATAAATAGGGAAATATATGTTACTGGGCAAAGAATTGGAGATTTTAGGGTGACAGACTAAAATTCCTAATTTGGTCTTAGTGTTTAAACACTAAAGTGAGAGTTATCCTTCAGGGGACGGGAAGTAGGAGCTCTGAAGTGAGAGCCAGTATCCTTCCAGCCTAACCACAGCTTGAGGAACTAAAACTAAGATTGGCTAATGATTCTCTATAACACTTGACCAAGGGTAGAGAGTTTAAACTGCTCCTATTTGGCACAATACAAATTCAAACCATTTATCTCTATCATAACAAAAAATTCATTGTAGTGGGAAGGATACTTTCTTAAATTTGAACTCTTCATCACAAAGCTTTGTTTAGTCTTAGTAAATTTAACTTTAAAAATTAGAAATTAATTTAGTAAACTTAGTTTCATTAGCATACATTAAAACCACTAGTGTGTGAACTATTTTATATAATTTATAAATATTTTGATTTTCTACATTAACTACTTAATATAAATTGGGTCAAGTTTTTTACTATATTTTTGAAAAGTTAAATTACTGTGTAATTTTGGGATGGGTGAAGTTCTTGCCGCTGTTACTGTGGATTTAAATTGATATGAAATACGTAAAAAAACAACAAACACTAGGGGCACATCAAGTTTTTGGTGTCGTTGTCGGGGAAGCTTCGGTAAGAACTTTAGGAGAATTTTAGTTAAACCTGTAAGACTTAGATTTGGAATTTATAGTATTATTATTTAGTGTGTTTAATTATTGTGTGTTTATTTTAAAAAAAATCCAAAATACTAAAAATGTTTTTTATATCTATCGTATTAGTTTAGTCTTTTGATTTGTATGCGTAGTTCAGGAGCTGCTGATCCCAAAACTACTTATATGCAACAGTATAATAAAAAGTCTGATTATATTTTTCACTTATATTTCCTTATTTCGCAACAAAACCAAAAACTTGATCTTGAAGAAAAATAAGAATTTAGCTTTTAATTTATATATATTGGGATACTACGCAAGTATACATATCGTTATCAAGTAATATAGAGCTTTTTTGATTAAGACCTGAATATCAAAGCCACAAAGAAGATATGCAATATGTATTTTTGGAAAACTTTCTATTTTTAAAAAGAAAATTTTTTAAACTAAAGACGTTTTCATAGTAAATAAAGTTTAAATATTTTTGGTAATTTGAATAGTTTGACAAAAATAAAACAAACTTAATAACTTGAGTTTTTGTAGAAGAAAAGTGCTAAATATGAAAATATCTTTATCCTTATCTTGAATCAGTAATAAGTATAAGAATTCTATTGTGGAAGTATGCATATTGTGTTATGCCAAATAGGAGCAATAATATTCTTTACCCTTACTTGAGATGCTATAAAGAACATTGGCTAATTTAAATTTTAAATAGCTCTGAAGACTGGCTAGATAGAGAAGATACTAGCTCTCACTTTAGAGTTCCCTTGATTCCCTCCATTTGGGGGCTAACATCTCGTATCAAAACCTAAAACAACCTCATGTGATTCTTTCCAATTATTGACTGAGACAATACCGGCCCGGTTCTTACATGTTCTCACAACAAATTTTAACATCTGGATTGACAAAATCAAGAAGTAAATGAAGTACATGAATTTAAATCATCATAACTTCTTCCATCATTAAAGATCAATACTCTCCACAAATTCAATCAAACACTTAATTACTTATCATTTTAAGAAGAAATATAAATAAAACTACTCAGAATCCACGAAGAAAACAAAAACACACTTTAGTTTAAAAGTAGAAATCATTGTCAAACAACCAACAAGTTTTAATTAAAACCAAAAGTACTCTAAAACAAAAGATTAAAACTTATCTCAAGTCCTCCACCAAACCCTTGAAGTTCTTTTGAATCTCTTCTCTTTTACAACACTTTCAATATAAAAATAAAATAAAAATGATAAATATATGGTGCCTAAAAATCTCTCCAACTAACTCCCCAATTTTAGAATTTTCAAAACTTTCCCAGTACTTTCAGGACCCCTTTCAAAGTCTCAATCTTCCTTATTTTATAATTCTCCAAAAGGTGCCTTAGTATCTCTTCAAAATGTGTCTTGATTTGATGTATTTTTGCAAGAGATGCATCCTTCACAATAATTTTTGTCCATTGTGGTTGTAACCACCTATTAAGCCAATAGATGCCTCAAAACCCTCTTTAAAATTCACAAAAAAACTGAATTTACTCATCCAATAACTGCCACTGGCACTTAAGCGCCGAGCCTCTGCCGCTTAGGCGCCGCCTTCTCTGGTTAATCAGTGCTTAAGATCTGACGCTTAGTCGCCAAAATGCTTTTGCCCATTTTTTCACCTATTTTCTCCAAATTTGATCATTTTTCACTTCTTTAAGCATTTTTCACATTTTTACCTGTACCTGAAAGAAAAACATAAAAATACCTTCCATTAAAGTGTAATATCTCAAAAATAGGTATAAAAATGTGTTTAACAACACTATATATTTTAGGCATATCAAAATTCCTCAAACTTAAAATGTTACTTGTCCTCAAGTGACACTTCAATCTTTGAAAACTAAATATGTATGATGTGTCTGAGTTTCTTTAAGAGTTACTAAAATTTAGATTTAGAAATATAATATTCCAATTTAGAAAAAATATTCAGTAAATGAGATCAACTTAAAGTTTAAAAATTTTTAATGTTAAGAAAGATGAAAATATGCGTTCTTATATATTTCAGAAATATTGTAAGTCTTCCAAATTTAGAATTTAGTTCTTTTATTATCTCCACTTAAAAATTTTTATTAAGAATAATTTTACTTACTATATTATATCTATAAGCTTAAGATTTTCTTAAGTCTTATACTTTAAAAAGATCAAATTTAGAACCATTTTTTGATTAGATACTAATCCTCAAGCTTCTCCTCCCTCACTTTTTCTTCTTCTTCTTTTGTTTTATTTTTCTTTTTCTTTTCTTTTTCCTTTTCTTTTTCTTTTCTTTTTCTTTTCTTTTAGGCACGGATTACTATATCTGGATAGACCTTTAATAATTTTTAATTCTACTTTTCCTTTTCTAAAGCAAAGTCTTGATACAAAACTTTTACTTATAAATATAATAATAGCTATGAAAATTTTTTTAATAAAAGAAATTTAAGTATTAAAAATAAAATTTTAAATTACTCAAATTATCAAAAAAAATCTTTCTCACTAAAGATAGTTGCTTATATTAATCATTTTCTACACTAAAAACTTTTAACTTAAAGTTTTTCTTCATTACTCAAAATTTCAATTAAATTCTCTTACTCATTTCTTAAATCAAATTTTATTTCCCTATTATAACTTCATATACATGATCAATTTTCTTTTCAAATCAAATTCACGTGTAGTTCATTTGAGAACAAATAAAATTCAAGGTTTAAAAAATATTTTTCATCCCCCCAAACTTAAATTTTTAACAGATTAAATAGTTTAGAATCAAATATATATAAGCATGAATGAAAATAAAAACAACTGCTAACAAGAATTTTTATACCCTAATGATACAAGTATGAAACTAAAAACAAGAGTAAAATTTAATTTTGATCAAATTTTCTAATATTTTCATTTCAATTCAACATGTAGAGATTCAATAGATTTCTAAATAGTGGGTATAAACATAAAACCAAACTAACACACAAACTTGACCTCACAATCTTAATATAAAAACAAACTCACAAACATGATAAAAGTAAAATATAGGGTAGTAGTTTCTGAAATTTAATATTAAGACGTAAGTTAACAAGATTTTCATTTTTTCAAAGGACATAAAATTAAGTTAAGTTCTAAACTAACTAAATCACAAAACTCCCAATAGTTACTACCCTAGAATTTTAAAACAAACTATAACTAACATAAACATCACAATATCAATAAAATATAAAAGTCCAAAACCCATTACATAGTACATATCCTCACAAAAATGCAAATGTAACATTACCACACTACATAGTCCACAACATAAAATTAAACAACACATCACAAATATCAAGTGCAAAGCACATATTCTAACACATATTACAAACATAAAAGTCTCTCAATTCTACTCCTCATCTTCTGAATCACCACTATACCACTTTTCTGTAGGCTCATAATCAGGATATCGAGGATATGGAAAAAATTGCACTCTTGGGTCACCCCTAATTAGGTTCTTCAGAGATGAGTGGAATTTCTCTTCATAATCACTCTTTCTCATACTATACGTATCAGTATGCTCTACAAAACGCTCTAAATTCTGAACTTTATCAGCGATTAAATTAATATGATCCATCATCCTCTGCAATAATTGATCTCGGGTCTCAGTAGATTCACCTTTAGATGTAGAAGCACGTGAGGTAGATGGTCTAGATGTAGAAGCAGCAGAGGTAGAAGCAGCAAACATCTTTATTTCATAACTCCTAGAAAATCCTCCTCTCCATTCAAAAATAGAATGCTCAGAATAAGTCTTCACATTCACCTTAGTGATGGGCTTTAGATGAAACAACACTTCATTCCAGCTATCATATTAATCTCTAGCCTGCTCACACAAAGAAAAGATCAGGGAAGCAAATCCCAAACCTGGAGTAGTAATGACAGTGGAAGAACTGATGATAGTATGATAAATCAAAGCTCTTATGGTGATGAGCTTTCCTTCCTGGATACAATAATTTAACATCGTTCTCTCTCTGGTCACTTAACTGAGATGATTTGTTGGTAGCAGATGAGCAGAAATAAAATAGTGCCAGACCTTTGAAGGTGCACATAACTTTGAAGTTGGGAAGTTGACTCCCTGATCCTGATTTTTTATATGTAAGGATTTATGAAGTTGACACCACTACACCACCAAAAACTTGATCCTTATATGAAAAGTAACTTGTGAAAAATATATAATTATAGGAAATTAATAATGGGATTATACGTATCATTATAAAGTAATAAAAGACCTTCTATTTAAGCCCTAAATATCGATCCCACAGGGAAGGTGTAAATTGACAATGATAAGTTTTACTAGGAAATTTACGGAAAATCAAACAAAATCACAGTCACTAATTTTGAATGTTGAGATGTTATCAAAACTAAAGTACTTAACTATTATCAAAACAAAAATGCAAAGTTAAAAAAGTTAATAATAATCTACTAACTATGTTTATGTAATGAAGATTTCTTATGTGAAAAAGCATCCTTCCCACTACAATGAGGTTCTGGTGAAATGAGATGAGATAAATGTTTATAATATGTATTATGCCAAATAGGAGCAATTATAATTCTCTACCCTAATACAGTGCATAGAAAATCATTGGCTAATCTTAGGTTTAGTCCTTAAATTTGTGGCTATGTTAGGAGGATACTGGCTCCCACTCCAGAGCTCCCACTTTCATTCACCTGAAGGCTAACTCTCGCTTTAGTTTTTAAACATTAAGACTGAATTAGGGATTTAGTCTATCACCCTAAAGATTCTCCAATTCTACACCCAATAAAGAATATTTCCCTATGTATTTGCACTTAATTCTATGAAACAATTTCTCCTCCATGAAATCAAATGTGATCCTCACTCTATTGTAGAACTCATACTCCATTTCCCAAATCATATGTTTCACAATATATTTTAACAATTCAATTAGACAAATCAAAATGTAAATTAAGTTAGGAGTTGAAAAATCATCACAGATTTTATATTTTAACTATTGGCACATCATATTATCTCTTCATTTCACCATATCTCAGAGTAGGGAGAAAGATAGAGGGAACTACTCTAACTTCATGAGAAAGACACAACGAAACACAAATTTCATATATAAAAGAAAGTTTGTACAACACTAATAAAAAAACAAAACTTATCTGAAACTCTTTCTCAAAGCAAATCCCTTGTAGCCTTTTCTTAAAAATGTAGGAAGAAGATATCTCTCACTTTTCTCTTTCTCCAACACTCTTACAGAAATTTTCACACTAAATCTCACCACACAAAATCTAAACTATAAAAGAAAAATCACTAATGGACTCCAATATGGTGGTGGAATGAAGATGGATTATGAAGAATGGCAAAAATGAAGTGTGGTGGAACGTTTTAGAGTGAAAAGGAGTCCCTTTCCTGATGAATTTCGACCCCAAATAAAGTCCAAGGTTGGTTCTCAAGAAGTGCCTCAAAAAATTATTCAAAAATTATCCAAATACATCGAACCTTCTTGAAATAGTGGCTAAACCTCCGTTAGCGCCATTGACGCTAGTCTGGCGCCGTCAACACTGAGTAAAAATTTCAGTTGTTATGTTATTCTGCGCCATCGACATTACCCTTGGGGCGGTTGACGCTGAGTACTTCTTCAAAAACATCATTTTGACTCCAAATTCCATCCTTTTTTGCTTTAATTCCAAAAAATAATAACCTACAAGAAAACATCAAAATACCTTCCATTAAGGTGCAATATCACAAAAAATAAGTGTAAAATTTGGGTCTAAAAATGCATATATTTTTGGTGTATCAAGATCCCCCAAACTTACGTGTTACTTGTCCTCAAGTAACTCTTCTACTACATAAAAATATGAATTATGGTAAATAATTTAACTTCTAGACTTCCATACTTTAGTTCTCTAAAAGTAATAGTATAACTTAAGAAAAATTCAAAACAACTCCAACTAATACTAAAGGTGCTAATATATTCAGTAATTAAATCTAAGATTTTTGATCCTTTATTTCATTTAAGAAAAAATGCAATTTGTCATATTAAAGTTACTTAGAAAATTCATGTGAAAAAGAACTTCATAAAAAATTTTTAATCATTAAGCTAATACTCAAGTAAAAAGTTTAGAAAACGTGTCTAAGTCTTTTTACCTTAAGTTTATTCAAGTGAAGCCAATTTTTAATTAGGCATCTCCTCAAGCTTCTCCCCACATCTTTTTTCTTTTTTTCTTTACTTTTCAAGATCATTTTTAATCCCCTTTTTCTTTTCTTACTTCTTCTCTCTTTTTTTTATGTATGTGAGGATTACTATATATGGATAACCTTTAATGCTTTTGACCTTCACTATCCTCTTCTTAAAGTTAAAAACTTTTTACATTTCATCACTTAACAAATTTATATTAACTTAAAGATTTCATAAAGTTTAATTCTTTTCTTCTTACATGAATTTAACAAATTTTATTAACTTAAGATTTCCATAAAGTTTAATTCTTTTCTTTTTACATGAATCTTTTAAGATTTTGAATACTTCAAAAATAAAAATTTCCTTACTTAAAATAGAAAAACATAGTCTTATTCTCTTTTACGAAATATCTTAGTCTCTAGAATTAACCTTTATTATTGAAAATTTTTTACTTAAATTTACTATATATTTAGAAACATAAATATAGTTATCCAAAGTTAATACCTAATACCAAAGGTCATGTTAAATTTTAAATTTTTGAAAATATAGTTAAGTGAGGACAAATAAAATTAAGCTCTCTCTTTTCTTTCTTAAAATAATTTTCCTCCCCCCCTCCCAAACTTAAATTTTTTAAAAAAGGTTTAAATGAAGAACTTTAAAAATAAAAGGGTGAAAGAAAGCATTAAATACATAAAGAAAATTCATACATGTTGTAGATTCTGATTTTTAAAATAAATTCTGAAATACTGCAGTGCTAATATGAAAAACTACAAGGCTTAAAACATTAAATTGCACATAATATATATAAAATTTGCTTAGAAATAGTTAATTACAATACATATAACAAAGTGCTGAAACTAATAACATAACTAAACTAAATTCTAAAAATGAAAATAGTTTTATACATTACTGTTTCACATTACAACATAACAACATAGTCTCAACAATATCACGAAACAAACAATGCAATCAGAAAGTGCAACACAAACAAACAAACAAACAAACAAACAGAAAGATCACCAGTCATCATCTTCTTCATCATTAACATCTAACTTCTGCTGTTGATATGAAGTATAAACAGGGTGAATAGGGAACTAAACTGTATGATCACCCCCTCAGGTATTTCACTAAAGCATCATCATAAGTAGCATCATATTCAAACTTCTGACGAATTAGATCATCTATATGAGCATTTCTGGCCTCCATATTATGAAAACTATGATCCATCCTCAAAATATCTCCCAGCTGAATCATCATCTGGTCCAATAACTCCCTGTTATTGGGGTCACTTGAAGTAGGCTCACTAAGAGTAGGGGTCCTAGAAGTAGAAGGTATATCCCTGACCTTACTTCTAGATGTCCAATCAACATGGGACTCATAAGTCTTAATGTTTACAGGCCTAATCGGTCTTTGAGGCTCAATCATCTTCTCATTAGGTATGAAATCAATTCCTGCATGCTCAGATAAGGTATAAATGAAAGCATAGTGCGCCAATCCACCAGTGGTCTCTCCCAGAGCAAATAGATCGAGTGTTCATATAAATGATAGAGCCTACATTTATATCCATCACTTGTTGAATACATTAGTTCAAGATGACACCATCCTTGGTCACTTCACTATGATGGTTTGTTGGAATCATCCTCCCAGAAATAAAATAATTCAGGCCTTAGATACTACATTTAACATAGAAAGGGGAAAGTTGACTTTAACTCCATTCTTTACTTTTCAAGCCCCATTCTCACCAGTTAGAAAAGAAATAACCTCATCTAAGGCCTCATTTGTGCCAAAGAATGAATGATAATGACATCTATAAACATCTTCTAAATGATAAAAATCATTTATTTTTTCTTGGAGGTTAAAAATGGAGGTTTCTTTACTTTGGTAAAAATGAAATCCAAAGTTCATTTGCCTCTAAATCGTCTCAAATCTCCCCAAAATCAAGCCTTAGGTGTAAAAACCAAAGGTTGAAGGTGACTTTAGGGGTAAAAATGGAGGTTTTGCGGTGAAAATCACAAATTAAAAGGTTATTATTGCTCTTGGATCAAAGGCATCGTCGGCGCCCATGCTAACGCCGTCGGTGCTGAAGGCCCGAAATTCACTATTTTGATTTTTTCAAATTTTCAATTTCCTTTTAATTTACTCCAAAGTTTTTTTAGTATTTTTAAACACAATATTTTGTCTAACAATAATTGACAAATAAACACTCACAAACACCAACAAACTAACTTTTATATATGAAAATAAACTTTTTACAAACACATTTCAAAAATCATACAATCACACCTATTAAGCAAACTAATTATAAATCAGCATCGAAATCAAGCCACAACACTAAACACCGACACAAAACTATACACATAATCGAAGATCATAATTCTAAAGCAAAAACAAACCAAACCAAATCAAATATAATCCACACAATTACATCAAATACATAAATATTCTTAAGCAAGTAGAGAATCCAAATTCTTCAGTCATTCCACTTCATCTTCAGTGCTTTCACCTCCTCTAATATCTCCCATGAATTGGTAATGAACATATAGGTTGTAGAAGGATCGGGACGAGAATTGATCTGTCAAATTTTCTTCGATCCACCCATTTTCCTTAAACATCTGAATTAATCCTGCTTCAAAAGTTCAATTATGATCAAAATTTTCTTTCATTCTCCAACCAAGGTGATAAAAAAGGTACTTAAGATCTCCCACCGCATTCACAATACTATGAAGTTCCCTTTCAATTTTCTTCAATTTCTTCTCCAAAGCAAGCGAACTTCCTACTGTTGGTGGTATTAGTGGAGTTGAAGCATGTGAAGAATGATCCATACTAGAAATTAATGCTTCATTTTCATTACCAACAAACTGATCATCAATAGGGATCATGGGCTCCCATGGTAGTAAAACTTTTTCCCAACTTTCATATGGCACGAGATTGACTGCAAATCAGAAAAATTGTAGAAGGATGCCCAAGTCCATAAATTAGCCCATTCATAATGATACCCATAACAATTTAAATATGATTGATCTTATATCAATAAGTTTTTCCATTTGAATATAGTAGTTTAAAATAACACTTTCCTTGGTGACTCTACTAATTTTCATAGTAGGGAGTAATTTTGCACAAATAAAGAAATGTCATTGCTTGAAATTAGATTAATAATGAAGCAGGAAAACTAATATATCCTTCATCTCGTACTTCCCACATATCACTTTCATCCGTCATAAAATTATAAACATCTTGCATCAAATGTCATATAGGAATGAAATTTGTATAATGACAGATTTGAACATTTTCTATCATATACAATTCATTAATCCTTGCAGGAGTAAATGGAAGAACCTTACCTCGTACGAAGACAACACCTTGGGTAATTCCATGTAGATTTGTATAGAACTCCTTCACTACAGACACAACAACTGCAGCGATAGTGTACACAAAACTTCCCATCACCTTTGCAAAATGATCTTGCCAATCGGAGCACTTGGATTGATCAATCCATGATTAAAAAATCCTCTCTCCTTGATCAATCTCTTCTTCATAATAACTTTATCGTATAATCTCTACGTGTCGAAACTAATAAACTTTCTTCTATTGAAAACTCTATAACTTAAAGTATTTCTGGAATTGAAAGCCATGGAATCCAAAAATAGGAAGTTTGTAGGCGTCCTAGGAAATTTTTAAGACTTTAAAAACACCTCCTGATGGTTATTATGGAGTAAAATCTCGCCAAAGTCTACCAAATGTTGTCTAAACTGTCAAACCGTTCTCAGCACCGTCGACGCTTTTGATTGGCGCTGCCGGGGCTGAGGTCCATTTTCTTGGGCGCCGTCAGCGCCAGTGGCCATAATTTTGCGACTTTCATTTTTTGTTCAATTTTAATTTCAAGTTTTTCTCTAATACCAACATTTGACTTAATTTATAATAAATGAAATAGTGTAGGATTATTATCTGTTAATATATAAGACACTTATCAAACAAAATAGTAATACATAGACACATATTTATGGGTTGCCTCCCACAAAGCGCTTGGTTTAACGTCATTAGCCCGACACACCATTTGTTTAGTTGGATTGACTTAAAATTAAAACTTTTTTAAATTAAGGTATGTGCCCTTCATCATAATCTTTCAGACGATGCCCAATAACTTTAAATACCTTTCCAGTGTTAGGATATTTAATAACAACAGTTCCATAATGATAGACTTTAATCACTTTAAATGGTCTTAACATTATGTATTTCAATTTTCCAGGAAACATTCTCAATCTTGTATTATATAATAGAATTTCTTGTCCATGTTCAAATATCTTCTGAATAATCTTCCAATCATGCCATATTTTCATTTTTTCTTTTTAGATTCAATATCATATGCTTCATTTCTTATTTCCTTAAGTTCATTGAGTTGCAATAATCTTTTCTCATCAACATCTTTTAGATTAAAATTAAATTTCTTAATAGTCCAAAATGCTTGATGCTCTGATTCTACTGTTAAGTGACATGTTTTTCTAAATATCAGTCTGTATGGAGACATTCCTATAGGAGTCTTATAAGCAGTTCTATATACCCATAATGCAGTATCTAATTTAGTAGACCAATTCAATTTATAAGAATTTATAACTTTTTTCTAAAATATGTTTAATTTCATGATTTGATATCTCTGCTAGACCGTTAATTTGAGGATGATAAGCAGTAGATAATCTATGCATAATATCATATTTCTTAATTAATTTTTTAATTCTCTTATTCCTAAAATGAGATCCTCCATCAGTAATAATTACTCTTGTCATTCCATATCTTGTAAAAATATTTTTAATTAAAAATTTAGAAACACTCCAAACATCACATTTGGGTACAATAATAGCTTCAATCCATTTGGACATATAATCAACATCAAGTAATATATATAAGTTTCCAAATGAAGGCATAAATGGTTCCATAAAATCTAATTCCCACACATCAAAAATTTCAACTTCCAATGTGTATTTTAGAGGCATTTCATTTCTTCTAGAAATATTTCTTACTCGTTGACATCTATCGCATATTTTAATATATTCATAAACATCTTTAAAAATAGTAGGTCAATAAAATCTAGCTTGAAAAATCTTATATGCAGTTATATTTGTTCCAAAATGTGCTCCAAATTCAGAATCATGTCATCTTTCAATTGTCTGTTGAGTTTCTTCATAAGACACACATCTTCTAATAATTAGATCTTTACATTCTTTATATAAATATTGGTCATCCAAAAAATAGTCTTTTGAATCATATATAAATTTCTTTAATAGTGGATTTTTCAAATCAGATGGTAAAATAACACTTACAGTATAATTCACTATATCAACATACCACGGTACATCCATTTCATCAATACTATACAACTGTTCATCATGGAAAATTCTCTAAAATTTCATTTGCAAAATTAGTTAATATTTCTATTTATATCCTATACAAATGATCAGCTATTTGATTATCATTTCTCTTTCTATTAATCACGGTAAAATCAAACTCTTGCAATAGAAGTATCCATCTAATTAATCTTGGTTTAGCATCCTTCTTTTGCATTAAATATTTAATAGCAGAATGATCTGTATGCACTATACATTTAGTTCCAATTAAATAAGGTCTAAATTTATCAAAGAAATAAACAATAGCTTATAACCCACATTCAGTTGTAGTATAATTAATTTGAGCATTGTTTAGAGTCACTAGCATAATATATAACTTTAAAAACTTTGTCGTGTCTTTGTCCTAATACAACCCCAATAATATAATCACTAGCATCGCACTTTATTTTGAATGATTTTCCCAGTCAAGTGGTACTATTATAGGTGCAGTGACTAATTTTTTCTTTAATATTTCAAATGCTTTTATGCATTCCTCATCAGAATTAAATTTCTTATATTTTTCTAAAAGTTGACAAAGCCAGCTTGGTTATTTTTGAAAAATAATTTATGTAGCGCCTGTAAAAACCAGCATGTCATAGAAAACTTCTCTCCTTTAATATTAGTAGGTGGTGGTAATTTTTCTATAACTTGGATTTTTGCAGGATCTACCTCCATGCCTTTTTCAGAAATTTTATGCCCAAGCACATTACCTCCTGCAACCATGAATCAACATTTTTCCCAATTTAATACTAGGTTGACTTTTTCACATACTTCTAGAACTTTTTTTAAATTATTAAGACATAACTCAAACGAAGTTCCAAATACAGAAAAATCATCCATAAACACTTCCATTCCATGTTCTATAAAATTGCTAAAAATTGAAATCATGCATCTTTGAAATGTTGCAGGTGCATTGCATAGTCCAAAAGACATTTTACGAAAAGCAAATGTTCCATATGGGCTTATAAATGTTGTTTTCTCTTGATCCTCTAGAGCAATTAGACTTTGATGATAACCGGTATATCCATCTAAAAAGCAATAATATTTATTCCCAGCCAATCTATCCAATATTTGGTCTAGAAAGGGTAAAGAAAATTGATCTTTTCTGGTTGTCATATTTAACTTTATATAGTCAATATAAATTCGCCAACCATTAACTTGTCTTATTAGCATTAATTCATTTTTCTCATTTTCTTCAACAGTCACTCGCCCTTTCTTTGAAACATAGTGAATTGAGCTTACCCAAGCACTATCTGAAATAGGATATATAATTCCAACATCTAACCATTTTAATATCTCTTTTTCAACAACTTCTTTTATTATTTGGTTTAATCTTCTCTAAGGATCAGCTTTAGGTTCATATTGTTCATCTAATAAAATTCTGTGCATAAAATTGAAAATTAATTCCTTTAATATCTGCTAAAGTCCATTCAAAAGCCTTTTTATACTTGTTCAACATTTTTAGCAACTTTTGTTCTTGAATTTTAGTTAACTCAGAAGATATAATAACAGGCAATGTAGATGACTCTCCTAAAAATAGATACTTTAAATGAGTAGGTAATATCTTTAATTCAAGTCAGGTGATTTAATACTTGAAGGAACAAGATTTTTACTATCGTTGTCCAACAAGTCTAACGTTTCAAATTTGCCCTGAATATAATCCAAATCTTATCCTTTTATTACATCTTCATTCTAAAAAATTTCTCCTTGCTTTAATTTATCTTCATACTCATTCTTAAACTGTTCATTATTTAGATAATCAGCCACTTCCATCATAAAACATTCATTATCTTTTTCTATTGTAAGATATTTTATAGCTTTTGCTATATTAAATTTTACTTCTTGATAATTAACTCTCATTATTAATTCTCAATTTTGCAAGTCTATTACAGCTCTTCCTGTTGCAAGAAATGATCTCCCCAAAATAATAAGAATCTCTTTATCTTCCTCCATATCCAATACTATAAAGTCTACATAGTAAATAAATTTATCTACTTTTACTTGTACATCCTCTATAACTCCTTTTGGATAAGTTATTGATTGATCAGCTAACTGAAAAGTTACAGTAGCAGGGGAAACTTCTCTGAAATCTAATGTTTAAAGATTGATAAGGGCGTAAGATTGATACTCGCTCCTAAATAACATAAAGCTTTTCCATAAAACTTTTTACTAATTGCACAAGGTATAATAAAACTACCAAGATCTTTTAATTTTTCAGGAAGCCTTTTCTGAATAATAACACTACACTCTTCACTGAGTGCAATGGTCTCATGATTTGTAAACTTCCTTTTATTATTTAGTACATCCTTTAAAAATTTCACATAACTTGGTATTCGTTTCAAAGCTTCAACAAAAGGAATATTTATCGTTAACTTCTTAAGGATTTCCAAAAATTTTGTAAATTGTTTATTTTTATTCTTCTGCTTCAGTCTTTAAGGAAACAATATTTATCGTTAATTTCTTAAGGATTTCCAAAAATTTTGTAAATTGTTTATCTTTATTTTTTTGCTTCAGTCTTTGAGGAAATGGATGAAATGGTTTTTCTAAAGGAACCTATGTTTGTTCATTTTCATATTGATCATTTTCCATTTCTTCATTCTCTTCATCAACTTCAGTTTCTCTTTGGATCCTTGTTTCAACTTCTTTTCCACTTCGTAATTGAATAACTTTAATTTGCTCTTTATTTTGATCTTTTGGATTAACTTCCACAGTACTCAGATGAATTCCATAAGGTCTGTTACAAAGTGCATTAGCAATATGTTCTAATTGATTTTTAATATTTTTAATAGCAACCCCTTGCTTTTATATTTGATTTCCCATATTCAACATCACTTCTTCCATCATCAACTTCTTTTCCTTAACCTGTGGGTTAGGATTGGAGTTAAATCCTAGAGGATAATAAGGTAAAAAATTAGAATTACCATGATTTTTTAGATTTCCGGATGGATTCACCAAATTGTTATAATTATTCCAACTAAAACTAGGGTGATTTTTCCATCCATGGTTAAAATAATTAGAATATGGATTGTTATTTTGATTATTTATAGCGTTTAAAGTTTTATAACATGGTTGAGTATCAATAATCTGTCATAATGAATTTTCTTCTAATAATGGGAGTATTTGAGAATAGTTCACTCCTATTTGATCGATCTTTTTAGAAATAACAACAATTTAAGATGCCAAAATAGAATTGCATCAGAATCATGAATACTAGCTACTCTCTTAGGATTTACCCTTTCAGAGGGCCATTGAAAATTGTTAGTAGTTATTTCTTCAATTAAAGAATATGCTTCATCAAAAGGTTTTGACATTAATGATCCACCCGCGGTAGCATCTATAATAGATCTTAGCGATCCTACTAATCCATTGTAAAATATTTGAATTATTGACCAATCTGGCAAAGCATGTTGTGGAAATTTTCTAAGAGGATCTTTAAATCTTTGTCAGGCTTTATATATCGATTACCCTTCAAATTGACAAAAAGATGTAATATCATTTCTAAACTTAGCAATTTTCGAGGGTGGAAAATATTTAGCCAAAATTTTTTGTGATAGTTCTCCCCAAGTTCTAATAGATCCATGTGCTAATAAATTTAACTAAGCCTTGGCTTTATCCTTAATGAAAAAGAAAAAAAAGTGTAAGCCTAACAACATCATTAGACACTCTGTCATATTTAAATGTAGCACAAATCTCAATAAAACTAGCAAGAAGTAGGTTAGGATCTTCAGTAGGTGATCTTCCAAACTGATTATTTTGTACCATTTGGATAATAGAAGGTTTAAGCTCAAATGAATTAGCAGCAACATTAGGATTTCCAATAGTCAAGTGAAGTTCATCTACTGTCGAATTCACATAATCTTTTAAAGGACTTTGTCAATTCTCATTTATTGGATTTTTTAAAGTTATTTGCCATTTCTTTTAAAATTTTAATTTCTCTTTGTTGTTTTCAAAATTTTCAAATAGTACGTTCTAACTCTGAATCGTAAGGTACTAAGCCTTCAGATCTATTATTTTGCATAAAAAATAAAGTAAGCTAACAAAAATTATTTTTTTTTATAAAAAACACTCTTAAATAATTTCTTTTTGGATTTTTGATTTTTCGTATATATTTTTTTATGTTTTTATATTTTTATAGTATATATATTATCTCTAACTTTCCTAATTTATCAAAACTATTTAATTTACCTAAATTTAACTGTTACCTTCCCCACACAATAGCACCAAAAATGTGATCCTGATTTTTTTATATGTAAGGATTTATGAAGTTGATAACACTACAACGCCAAACACTTGATCTTGATCTTCAGAAGGCTCCCATGCCAACGCCGTCGATACTGAGGACCCGAAATTCACTATTTTGATTTTTTTTCAAATTTTCAATTTCCTTTTAATTTACTTTAAAATTTTTTTATTATTTTTAAACATAAATTTTTATCTAACAATAATTCACAAATAAACATTCACAAACAATCATTTTCACAAACACCAACAAACTAACTTTTATATATGAAAATACACTTTTTACAAACACATTTCACAAATCACACATTCACACCTATTAAGAAAACTAATTATAAATAAACGTCGAAATCAAACCACAACACTAAATGCAACACAAAACTATACACATAATCAAAGATCAAAATTCTAAAGCAAAAACAAACCAAACCAAATCAAATCAAATCTAATCCACACAATTACATCAAATACATAAATATTCTTAAGCAAGTAGAGAATCCAAATTCTTCAGTCATTCCACTTCATCTTCAGTGCTTTCACATCCTCTAATATCTCCCATGAATTGGTAATGAACATATAGGTTGTAGAAGGATCGGTACGATAATTGATCTATCGAATTTTTTTTATCCACCCATTTTCTTTGAACATCCGAACTAATCCTGCTTCAAAAGTTCAATTATGATCAAAATTTTCTTTCATTCTCCAACCAAGGTGATCAAAAAGGTAATTAAGATCTCCCACTGCATTCATAATACTCTGAAGTTTCCTTTCAATTTTCTTCAATTTCTTCTCCAAAGAAAGCGAACTCTATACTGTTGGTGGTATTAGTGGAGTTGAAGCATGTGAAGAATGATCCATAATAGAAATTAATGCTTCATTTCTATTACCAACATACTGATCATCAATAGGGATCATGGGCTCTAATGGTAGTAAAACTTTTTCCCAACTTTCATATAGCACTTGAGATTGACTGCAAATAAGAAAAATTGTAGAACCTTCTAAAGTGTCTAAATGCATTAAATTACCCCAAGAGGTGTGTAGAACATGTGTCTCTTTGAAAATTTGTGCAAAATTTGTCTCTACCACCTTAATTTGAAAAAGTCATCTCTGCACATCATGTGCCGATCTGATGTATGATGCACCAGCTCTCTGAATTTTGCCGTATGATGTGCCAGAATCCAAAATTAGCTCTTTTTGCTCCAAATTTTGTCCTTTTTTACCATTCTTTCTCCAATAGCTGAAAATGATATACCTGCAACAAAAACACAAAAATACACTTCTTTAAAGTGCAATATCACAAAAAATAAGCATAAAATAAGTACTTAAAATAATATATTATTTTGGTGTATCACTCCCCCTCATGATTGAATTTAGACTTGTCATTTAAACCTTTTGGACCTTTGATTTTAGGACCGCTACTTCGTTGAGGAGCTTGGAGCTAACTTCGTGGGCAGCAATCTACAGCAGCATTAGGATCTACAACAATACATCTTTTCTTAAAATTAAATAAATAAGCCAAAGGCCTTCGAGGGCTTCTGCTTAGTGCAACATAAATCTTCAGTTTATCTTTAGACCTTTGTATAGCTCTGCTATACAATTTAAGCCATAAATTGCCTTAGGTTCCGAGGTTGTCATTCGGTACGACCTAATTCTTCACATCTTTCAGACTATTTTTATGACCGTGTTGTGCAAATGTAAGTCCTAATTAATAAAATTGGCAGGATGTAACATTTCAATAATTTTTCTTCTTAAAAATGAAGCCAAACCACGAGATAACTTGGGAAGTTATCGAGAATCTCCTCAGGATCTGTGACAATCCCTTGTTCCTTTTCCTTCGGATTTCGTAACAATGTTTCAAATATGAGCCATGCCCCTTTGATACTCCTTTGATATGATCTTTTGAAAAGTCCTACACCTTAAAATTCTTGAAGAAAATATTTCGTGATCTAAATTGAGAGTTTTCTTAGGTGGCATTGGTTATCTAAGATGTAATTGATTAGAGGGGTTTGCCCTTATAAAAAAATTTAAGAACTCGACTTAATATAAACCCTACTTAATTTTACTTGCAGATATGAGATTGATTTGGTCTTGTATTTTCAAAAATTAAAATATTACTTTTTCTAATATATATATATATATATATATATATATTAAATATCTTTCAAAACTGGCCGTCGGTGTGTCCATTCTAGTGATCGACAATTCCTAATTTGGAAATCGACAGCTTCTGACGACTCCGCTGAGAATATTTTCTCTCTCCATTATGATTAGAGAGTCTTATCTTCATACATCGGTAATGTGTTCAGGTCCCTTATGGATAAGATTACCCTTCTTTCATTGACATGCTTCACTTATTTCTTTCTTGGGTAAGTACAGTCAACTCTTTCAGACTTCATAACTGTCTATTCAATCACATTTGAACAGAGAGGTTTAGGAGTTCATTAAGACTTTAATCTCTGTATGGGGTCGGACTCTCGATAGGTGTGTTGGTAAACTTTACTTTTTCTCCTCATATCTTTTTGGATTTGGTTTGCTGCTTTGCAAATTAAATCAAATTGTTACATTCCTTTTTTTAACCTTTCTCATTTAATTAATTAAGTTCTCCCACTTTTAATTTACTTTACTAATTCTTAAAGTCTTCACAAATTAAAATTAAATGAAAATAAGAAAGACTTGCCTAGTCCATAGAGAGACCCTTGTTAATTTTTAGTGTTCGCACTAGAATTACAAGGTATTGGCCAAATACTAACCTCAAAAATTTATTTTTGAAGCTGCTGCAATGGCATTCCCGAAGCTCACTTTCTTCTGCAACCCGCCGACTAGCCGTGATGCCCGCAATGTCACCCCCATCATCAAGTTTGGAGTCAGATTTTACGAACACGAGGTCATACTTGCAAAGGCCCCACTTTTGTCATGAAAGTTGTCGTTCTGGATGTACAAGAGCCATCTGTTCAGTTTAACCTGAAGTTTCCTCAAGATTTATCTTCCTGCAAGAAGGTGATTACTACTGCCACCTCAACATCTATAAAGTTCGTTGTTCCCTTGTTTATCTGCTCAAGAGCTGTTACACCTACTACCACCAGATTCACTGTCACTGTGCCTACCATGTCATCTGTTAAAGGAAAGGAATTTATGATTGTTGAAGATACAATTGAAGGAATTACCACCCAGACATCAGTATTTTAAATCAGGTTTATTTCAAAGTCCGTACCATTAACCAAGTCACAGAGAAGAAAGTGAAGTCAAAGGATTCAAAGGGCTACTTAAGCCCGAGTTCCAAAGAAAGTATCTGTGATGAGGATCCTCACCAGAAGGAACTCGGATTTTTCGAGACCTCTCCGCTTCTGCGAGGGAGTAGCTTTCACCCATTAATGGGTACTAATGGGTATGAAAGTATTCAGGAGATTATTGCTGCTTTAACATTACTTTTTGGTCGTGATGAGGAGAGGGAGAGACCCACTCCTATCACCAAAGTCTGTACAATATTTCAAAGATTGACTGTCAAAGAAGGATGTTCGGTTGTTGAGCTACTTAAGCGGGTGGGATGCGCGGTATCCCTCTGAATGAAAAAAGAAATTTTGAAGGATGTTAGATCTGCTCGATAGTCTCAAAGATCAGTTGAATTTTTACTAACTTGCATTCCCATTTGATTCCGTCTAGGAAGCCGAGGTATTGCCGTCACAACCACCAATTTTGTTACCACTGCTGCTCCTAGGTATGCAGGACGTCAATCGATCAAGTCACGTCTGGGTGCGAGGATACTACTAGTTGTTGCTCATAAGAATGTTTTAGAAATGGAGAAAGTAAATACGTCGCCCAGTGTTGTATTTGGTCCGCACTATTGGGAACATGCCTCTCTCTGACACACCGATGCCCATGTTGAGACACCCCGTCTCAAGAATTCACCTTCAAAGAAGAAGGTATGGGTACCCAAGGTCATCGTACCAATACAGTTTGATGAGCTTGCAGGGAAATGTTGTGGAATGAAGCAAGATCCTGAAGTATAAAGTATCATTGTAGCCGTTGTTACCAAGTATGATGTTCAGAGGGAGGATGTTCAGGAGAATACTATAGATGTCAAGATAAAATAAAAAAAATAATTGAAGAAAGAGTTGAAAAGCTCAGGCCTGAGATTTCCTGGTTAGCCCAAGAAAATGGAGTAGCTATGGATGATGAAGATTTTGATTTTAATGATTATCTCGATGAGGAATTTGTGGATATTAATGTCATCGAGACTAGAGCCTCTACATTTGTGTGAAAAGCCCAACCACTTATGGAAGGGAACACTATCGATGATTTGTGTAGGGATGTTTTGATAAGAGTCAAGTAGATCAGCCAGATGGATAAAATAATGAAGGAAATATTTTCCGCCATGACCATCATGACCACAATGCATGGACAATCACAATTGCAGCAAATGGCTTTGTCAGAGGGCAATCAGTTTGAGATTATACACATTACTGACAAAAGAAGAGAAGTTGCTTCCGCTAACAGAGATGACCAGTAAAAGAAAGATTCCACCCAGAGTATAATACTAGAGAAAGATATCAAGCAGATGGTTGAACAACAAGTTTGGGGGGTCTTAGCCCAATCTAGGGGTAGTGCATTAATTTCAAAGGGTTTACCTTACTTGGAGGAGTTTGATGTCATGCCCTACCTTAAGGGTTTTGTATCACCAAACTTTAAGACATTTGATTGGACCATAAATCCCCGCCAGCATATAGCCCATTTCCAAGCTAGTTCTACAATGCCGAAGGTAGTGAAGCCTTGCTCTTCCGTTAGTTTGTTAGCAGCTTGTTAAGGATAGCATTTGATTCGTATGACGAGTTGCCCAATAGACCAGTAATGATATTTTCCAAGTTGGAGCACTTGTTCATGAAGTCGTGTGATATGTCAAGAATGTACGTCCAAACAAAATCATATTGAGACACCTTAAACCAAATATTCATGAAAGAATACCTACATATGCCATCCGACAACAAGAGGAAAAAATTTATGTGTTTGTTTTGGGTTCAAGAGAACTCCCAAAGAGACATATCCTACTTGGTTAATTACACCTTGGAGGATGCCTAAAAATACTCTCAATTAAATAAATCTTATTTACATTCATGTGATGACTAGTGAGAGGGCCTCACAAAGGATGATTATCTTTTATTAGTGTACTGATACCTTCAAAGCTCTAACTAATCCATTGAATAGTGAGTGAGTCTATCAAAATCTAAAATAAATAATAGCCCATCGATGAATGAGGCTTAAGAAATAACCAAGCCGTCCCATAGGGTGAAAACTTTGTTTTCAAGCCTAACCAGAGTATAAGGGTAGGGGTGAATCACCATATCCCAAACAAGTGAGGCATGTCTCCAATTAGGGTTTATGAGATGACATCGATGAAGTGTTGAAGAAGCTAATAAGGTAGTGATAGTCTGGTTAGGATACTATGGATCCTACATCCCAAGCTATTAAGAACCTAAGAATACCTTATTATGAAGGTAGTCGACCTAACCTAATCAGAGACTCTCTTATTAGTAATCCATAAATTGAAATGTCTACGGGGAACTCCATAGCTCTAATTTCAAGAGAAATAAACTGTAAATCATGTAACTTAATGTAGGTAGAAAGTATATGTGAGACTTATACTTGCTAAAATGGTAAGGATGCTGCTGGAGTGGAAAGAGAAGAAAGTTATGGCCACAAAGATGAGATGCTTTTATAATGGACTAATTCCCCATTTTCTTAGGGGAAGCCTCCAAATCGCTAACAATTCTAGACAACTGACCAAAGCAAAATATGTTGAGATTTTTATGCATATTTTATACTATTTTTAATGATATTACACTTTAAAGAAAGGTATTTTTGATGTTTTGTTTCAGGAATGATGAATTAGGGTCATTGGAGCAAAAAGATGCAAAAAGGAGCGAATTTGGAGCGAAAAGGACTAAAATGTGGAGATTTGAACTAGGCCACCGACGACGAGTTTTTCCCAAGACAACAGGACAAAATTCTTAAAAAGCCCGCCGACGGTGCCATCGACCTCACCGACGGTGAGATCGACGGTTATGCCTACTCAAGCTTTGGATAAGGCCAAATTTTGAAGGGATGCTTAGGTAACACTTGGGAAAGCTCACCCACAACTTTAAAAGAACATTTTGGCCGAAAATTGGGAGAGTCTAGAGGTCCTAGATGTTAGAGAGGTTCCATTAGTGTATAGAGAATTTACTAGAGTTCCAATATTGTGAGGATTTCTTTGAGAGATTGTAAGAGTGAAGGGAAAGTGAGAGATTTCTTCCTTCTTGCTACTTTGAAAAAGAATTCTGTGTGCTGTAAAGAAAGGAAGAGATTCAGAGAAACTTCGAGGAGTGTTCTTGGAGAGAAATTAGAGATAAGTTATTTACTTGTTATAGTTTGTATGACTTTGATTTTATATATGAATTCCGAGTTTTGTTGTGTTTTACCCATGAGTTCTGAGTAACTCTGTCTTTCTCCTTGTCTCAGATTTGTGAAATGGTGATTTGAATTGGTGAAGCCATGAACATGTTTAAGAAATTGTGATGATCTTTTCACTTTGATCTTAGTTTCCTTTTGATCTGGCAATTGATTTGTTAAAATATGTTGAGTTTTACAATGATCTTAATTTACTTTCAATCTGGCCAATTAATTTGTTAAAATATGTTGAGTTTTAAAACTATCGTGAAGATTACATCCAAGATTCAGGGAGGTCAAAGCCCTTGAAAGTTGGGTGCAAATAAATAGGGAAAGATCTTGATTTACTTTCAATCTGGCCAATTGATTTGTTAAAATATGTTGAGTTTTACAACTAAAGTGGTAATTTACTTTCAATTTGGCCAATTGATTTGTTAAAATATATTGAGTTTTACAACTAAAGTGAGAATTTACTTTTAATCTGACAATTGATTTGTTTAAAATATGTTGAGTTTTACAACTAAAGTGAAGATTATATCCAAGATTTAGGGAGGTCAAAGCCCAATTGATTTGTTAAAATATGTTGAGTTTTACAACTAAAGTGAAGATTACATCCAAGATTCGGGGAGGTCAAAGCCCTTGATATGGTTGAGTTTTACAACTAAAGTGAAGATTACATCCAAGATTCAAGGAGGTCAAAGCCCTTGGAAATTGGGTGCAAATAAATATAGTTTTACAACTAAGGTGAAGATTACATCCAAGATTTAGGGAGGTCAAAGTCCTTGAAAGTTAGGTGCAAATAAATAGGGAAATAAAAATTATCGGGCGTAGAATTGGAGATTTTAGAGTGACAAGGTGTGCAAATAAATAGGGAAATAATATTATTGGGCGTAGAATTGGAGATTTTAGAGTGACAGACTTAAATCCCCAATTCGGTCCTATCGTTTAGGTTCTGAAGTGTAGATGTTAGCCATCAGATGAGGGGAACGTGGGAACTCCGAAGTGAGAGTCAATATATGAAGTGAGCCCTACTTAATATCATTAGTTATTTATTAGTTTTTAAAATTATCTATATATTTAAATTTCCTATTAGTGACAGATAAGCAAATTGAACGTCGTTGTTGTGATTAAAGTATTGCTTTTCTAAAGACTTAGTCCGTAATTCTAAACTACTCCCTGTGGGATCGATATCTAGGACTCCATTAGAGCCCTATATTACTTAAGCGATACGTATACTTGTGTTGATAAGTTTGACTTTACAATTATTGAATATTTAATACATCCATATTTATCTTATATTTTATTGCATATATAAAGTCACTGTCAAGTTTTTGGTGCCATTGCCGGGGAGTGATTGAGTGAGTGAGTAAAATCACGATCAGAGTAACGAATAAATCAGAATTATTAGAAAATTTTTACTCAAACTGCAACTTATTTTTATATTTATTTTTAGTTAATTATATTACTGAGTACTGATTTCAAATTGTATGCATAAATTTGGACGTGAAAGTCTTATACCCTACGATTCGGAATTAGAACGCACTGTTAGAAGGATTAGAAAATTAAGAAGAGAACTTAGAAATTCTGATACAATGGAAAACAACTTGAACAATCAAGGAATAGAGAATGAACACCAACCTAGACCCCTAAAAGACTATGCAAATCATACAGCAGATGAGACTCATTTATCTATCCAAAATCTTGATGTAGCTGTTAATTCATTTGAGCTTAAACCTGCTATTATCCAAATGGTACAAGAAAATCAATTCAAAGGTACACCAAATGAAGATCTGAACTTACACCTCGTTAGTTTTTTAGAACTATGTGCTACTTTTAAATATGACAGAGTCTCAAACAATGTTGTTAGACTTAGACTTTTTCTTTTTTCACTAAGGAGATAAGGCTAAGATGTGATTAAATTTGTTAGCACCAAGATCTATTAGAACTTGGGGAGAACTTTCACAAAAATTTCTATCTAAGTATTTCCCCCCATCCAATACTGCTAAATTTAGAAATGACATAACATCATTCTGTCAAATTGATGAAGAGTCAATATATGAAGCTTGGGAGAAATTTAAAGATCTTCTTAGGAAGTGTTGCCATCATTCGTTACCAGATTCGTTAATAATTCAAACTTTTTATAATGATTAGTGGGATCTCTTAGATCGATTATTGATGCTGCAGCTGGTGGTTCTTTAATGTCAAAACTTTTTGACGAGGCTTATTCATTAATAGAAGAGATGACTACCAACAATTTTCAATGGCCATCTGAGCGGGTAAATCCTAAAAGAGTAGCTAGTATCCATGATTCTGATACAATATCTATGTTAACTTCGCAGATTGCTGCAATATCAAATAAATTAAATCATTATGGGATGAATTATTCTTCACCCTCCCATGATGGAAGAGAATTCATCTGGGCAATTTGTGGATGTTCAACCTTCATATGAGACCTTAAATGCTATTAATAGACCCAACAACCCATATTCGAACTATTATAATCTAGGTTGGAAGAATCATCCAAATTTTAATTGAAATAACAATTCTTCTACAAATATAAAATGGGCAAACAACCCAATGAATCCTTTAGGAAATTCTTCCAACCAAGGAAATGTTAACTATAGACATTCTTATCCACCAGGATTTAACAGTAACACTCAATTTAAGGAAAAGAAGTTGTCTATGGAAGAGCTGATGTTAAACATAGTGAACCCATTAGGAAAATCATCCAACCAAGGAAATGTTAACTATAGACCTTCTTATCCTCCAGACAGTAACACTCAAATTAAGGAGAAGAAGTTGTCTATGGAAGAGCTGATATTAAACATGGGTCCACAATTGTGTAACACTCAAATTAAGGAAAGAAGTTATCTATGGAAGAGCTGATATTAAACATGGGTCAACAATTAGAAATTCATCCAACCAAGGAAATGTTAACTATAGACCTTCTTATCCTTCAAGATTTAACAGTGCACTCAAATTAAGGAAAGAAGTTATCTATGGAAGAGCTGATATTAAACATGGGTCAACAATTACAGAATCAAGGAAATCAATTACAAAATCAAGAAACAGCTTTAAAGAATATTGAAAATCAATTAGATTGCTACTGCGCTTAGCAACCAAACATTAGGAAATTTTCCTAGTACTGTGGAACTAAATCCTAAAGATCAAGGAAAAGAACAAATCAAAGCGATAAAATTATGAAGTGGAAAAGAATTGGAAACAAAGGTGCAAAAAGAAACAGAAGCTGAAAAAGAGAAAGTGGATACCGAAAAAGAAAAGGATCATAAATACCAAGATTTAGAGTATCCATTTACACAAATGAAAATTATTTTGGAGAAACCTCCACCACCGTTTCCTCAAAGATTGAAGCAACACAAACAGAATAAATAATTTTCCAAATTTTTTGAAATTCTTAAGAAATTAACAGTAAACATTCCCTTCGTAGAAGCTTTAGAGCAAATGCCCAATTATGTGAATTTATGAAAGATATTTTGAACAAGAAAATGAAGTTCACGGATAATTAAACTATTGCACTTAGCAAAGAGTGTAGTGCAATTATTCAGAAAAAACTTCCTAAAAAATTGAAAGATCCTGGAAGTTTCACTATACCGTGTGCGATAGGTGAAAAGTTTTATGGAAGAGCATTATGTTATTTGGGAGCCAGCATTAATCTTATGACTTTATCAATTTTCAAAAGACTAGGATTAGGAGAAGTCTCACCTACTTCTGTAACTCTTCAATTATCGCTTTATGTGATTTGGGAGCCAGTATTAACCTTATGCCTCTATCAATTTTCAAAAGACTAAGCTCTCACCTACTTCTGTAACTCTTCAATTAGCAGACCGATCAGTTACATATCCTAAGGGAGTTTTAGACCTTATGCCTCTATCAATTTTCAAAAGACTAGGATTAGGAGAAGTCTCACCTACTTCTGTAATCAATTAGCACAATTTTCAAAAGATTAGGATTAGGAGAAGTCTCACCTACTTCTGTAACTCTACAGTTAGTGAATCATTTAGTTACATATCCTAAGTGAGTTATAGAAGATGTGTTAGTAAAAATGGACAAATTTATCTTTCCTGTGGATTTCATTGTTATAGATATGGAGGAAGATAAAGAAATACCTATCACTTTAGGGAGACCATTTTTAGCTACTGGAAAATCTATGATAGATGTTCAAAAAGGAGAATTAACTATGAGAGTTAATGATCAAGAAGTGACTTTTAACATTGTGAATCTATGAAATACCCGGCTACTGAAAGAGATAATTAATGTTTTCGCATGGAAATTATTGAACATCTACTGAACGAACATTTTAAAGAACATTTTGAACACAAAAAGCATTTTGAAGAAGAAGAACATTTTGTAGAGAAGAAACAATTTGAAAAGAATAACAAAGTTATTTTGGACGAATTATGAAAAATTAGATTATGTTCAGGAAAGATTTGAGATGTTGGATATTACAGAAAATGCTGATAAAAATCTATTTCCATTGATTATAGAACCACCTGAACTTGAGATGAAAGTATTGCATAGTCACTTGAAATATGTACTTTTAGGAGACTCATCTACATTACCTGCTATTATATCTACAGAATTAAATGATCTGCAAGAGCAAAGACTGTTAGATACATTAAAAAGATATAATAAAGCTTTTTGTTGGACCTTAGCTGATATTAAGGGAATCATTCCTTCAATCTGAATGCACAGAATTATATTAGATGAACAATATAAACCAAGAGTTGATCCATAAAGGAGATTAAATCCGATGATGAAAGAAGTAGTTAAGAAAGAAATTTTGAAATGGTTAGACACTAGAATTATATATCTTATTTCAGATAGTGCGTGGGTAAGTCCAATTCATTGTGTTCCTAAGAAAGGAGGAGTGACTGTTGAAACAAAAGAAAATAATGAATTAATACATATCAGACAAGTTACTAGGTGGCGTATTTGCATTGATTATAGGAAATTAAACATTGCCACCAGGAAATATCACTTCCTTTTACCCTTTCTAGATCAAATAGTGGATAGACTTACTAGGCACAAATATTTTTGCTTTTTAGATGGATAAACCAGTTACCATCAAATTCATATTACTCCTAAGGATCAAGAAAAGACAACATTTACTAGTCCTTTTGGAACTTTTGCTTTTTGAAGAATTCCTTTTGGATTGTGTAATGCACCTGCAATATTCCAAAGATGTATGATGTCCATATTTAGTAAGTTAGTTGATGATGGATTGGATTTATTTATGGTTGATTTTTCTATATTTAGAACATCATTTAATGCATGCTTAAATTACCTTGAAAAAGTTTTGGAGTTATGCGAAATAACTAATTTTGTTCTGAACTGGGAGAAATGTCAATTTTTTGTTGCAGAAGGAATTGTGTTAGGGCAGAAAATTTCAGAAGATGGNAAAAAGGAGAATTAACTATGAGAATTAATGATCAAGAAGTGACTTTTAACATTGCAAAATCTATGAAATACCTTGTTGTTGATAGAGATAATGAATGTTTTCGCATGGAAATTAGTGAACATCTATTCAAAGAACATTTTGAAGAGAAAGAACAATTTGAATACAGTAATGAAGTTATTTTGAACAAATTAGAAAATGAAGAATTAGATTATGTTTAGGAAAGATTTGAGATGTTGGATATTACAGAAAATGCCGATAAGAATCTATTACCGTCAATAATAAAACCACTTGAAATTGAGTTGAAAGTATTGCCAAGCCACTTGAAGTATGTGTTTTTTGGAGACTCATTGACATTACCAGTTATTTTATCTTCAGAATTAAATCATTTGTAAAAGCAAAGATTGTTAGATTCATTGAAAAGATATAAGAAAGCTTTTGGTTGGACCTTAGCTGATATTAAGGGAATCAGCCCTTCAATCTATTGCACAGAATTATATTAGATGAACAATATAAACCAAGAGTTGATCCACAAAGGAGATTAAATCTAGTAATGAAAGAAGTAGTTAAGAAGGAAATTTTGAAATGGTTAGACACTGAAATTATATATCATATTTCAGATAGTGTGTGGGTAAGTCCAATTCATTGTGTTCATAAGAAAGGAGTGACTGTTGAAACAAAAGAAAGGATTGAATTAATACCTATAAGACAAGTTACTAGGTGGAATATTTGCTTTTATTATAGAAAATTAAACACTGCTACCAGGAAAGGTCACTTCTCTTTACCCTTTTTAGATCAAATAGTAGATAGACTTGCTAGGCACAAATATTTTTGTTTTATAGATGGATATACCGGTTACCATCAAATTCTTATTGCTCTTGAGGATCAAGAAAAGACAACATTTACTAGTCCTTTTGGAACTTTTGCTTTCAAAGAATGTCTTTCGGATTATGTAATGCACCAGCAACATTCCAGAGATGTATGATGCTCATATTTTAGATTGGAAGTATGTATGAACATCATTTGATGCATGCTTAAATTATCTTGAAAAAGTTTTAGAGTTATGCGAAAGAACAAATTTAGTTCTGAATTGGGAGAAATGTCAATTTATGGTTGCAGGAGGAATTGTGTTATGGCATAAAATTTCGGAAGATGGTATGGAAGCAGACCCTGCAAAAATTCAAGTTATATCTAAACTAAGACCTCATACTAATATAAGAGAGGTTAGGAGCTTTCTTGGACATGTTGGATTTTACAGGAATTTTATAAAAGATTTTTCAAAAATTACCAAACCTCAAAGCCAACTTTTAGAAAAGGACAAGCAATTTGAATTTACTGAAAGCTGTTTAAATGCCTTTGAGTTATTAAAGAAAAAATTAATCACACCCCATATTATAGTTTCACCTAACTGGAAGAAACAATTTGAACTGATGTGTGATCCTAGTGATTATGCTATTGGAGTTGTCCTTAGCCAAAGGTATGAAAAGATTTTTAACGTTATATACTACGCTAGTAAAACTCTTAATGATGCAAAAATTAATTATACTGTCACTGAAAAAGTTTTACTGACCATTGTATATGCTTTAGATAAATTCAGATCTTATTTAATTGGTGCTAAATGTGTTTTGCATACTGATCACTCTACTATTAAATATCTGATGCAAAAGAAGGATGTCAAACCAAGGCTGATTAGATGATACTTTTGATGCAAGAATTTGATCTTATGGTTATTGATAGAAAGGGAACTGATAATCAAATTATTAATCATTTGTCAAGATTAGAAAATCAAGAATTATCCGACACTGACAATGAAATTACAGACAATTTCCCTGTTTGTCAAGATTAGAAAATCATGAATTATCTGACACCGACAATGAAATTACAGATAGTTTCCATGAACAACTTTATAATATTAATGAGTGAAAAATATCATGGTATGCTGATATTGTTAACTATAGTGTAAGTGATATTTTGCCACATATGTTGACACTTCAACAACAAAGGAAATTCATTCATGATGCAAAAGCATATTTCTGGGATGAGCCATATTTATATAAACAATGTAAGGATATGATTATGAGGAGATGCATACCTTATGNCCAATTATGTGAAATTTATGAAAGATATTCTGAACAAGAAAAAGAAGTTCACTGATAACAAAATTGTTGCACTTAGCAAAGAGTGTAGTGCAATTATTTAGAAAAAGCTTCCTGAAAAATTAAAAGATTCTGACAGCTTCACTATACCATGTGCTATTGGTGAAAAAATTTACGGAAGATNAAGGTGGAAGGTCATAACTTGTAGAGGGGACATCTCTACTAGTAGAAGGTTCTTGAGTTCTACTCCCAGTTCCCCATTTCTCATGGGATTCATAATTCTTCAAATTAGCTTTACTAATGGGTTTCATAGGGTAAACCCATTCCTCATCTCCAATTTCAATTCCATAAAGTTTGCAAATTGACAAATAAGTCTAGGTTGTCCTAGATCTCCACTTGTCTCACTCCTCACCGTAGTCAATATATTCTTAAGAATTATTCTCTCCACATTTATAGTTCTACTATTTTGAATATAAATTCAGAATAGCTCTATCTCTAGTTACCTCACTATGGTGATAAGTTGGTAACAGAGTAGAGAAAATGAAATAGTGTCACGCCAGAATAGCTCTATCTCTAGTTACCTCACTATGGTGATAAGTCGGTAACAGAGTAGAGGAAATGAAATAGTGCGACGTCTTAGAGGTGACATTCAGCATTGAAGCAGAAAAATTTACCCGTTCTCACTGCTTTATCTTCCATGTTCATTTTCCATCAGTGAAAAAGTTGATCAAATCATTCAAGGGGCCTTCCATCGTACTAAAGGATTCATACTGGCAACTATAAGAGTCTGGAATTTCATAAAAAGTGTTGATGTAGGTGGCAGTAAACTCAACAGCAAATCCACGCACTTGAACGATTTCGTTATCAGAATAAACTACATTGGCGTAGAACTCCTTCACAACATTTGCATCAGCTTTATTGGTGGTATAACAAAAGTTTTCCTACCTTTGCTCGGCAATAACTCGTTCGATCTATCCTCCTGGACTTTCAAAAACTCGATCTTGTATGCACTTCTTTCTTTAAATATGGAAGTACATTTTGTTTCAGCCATCACATTGAAGAAGCGAGACTCGTCGAACTCAACTCTTCTATTTTGACGTGGAGCCATTTCAATCTAATCAAATTATAAAAAAATTCCAAAAATTACTTTAAATATGCAAATCATGGCTTCGAATAGTAATTCTAAGAGTTCGACATTAAAATCCATGAATTTCTTCCCAAATTTTCTTCACATTCCCAAATTTTTCGGATCGCCTCAATGTGGAAGAAATCCATGGTGAAAATCAAATATTTTTAGTTTGGAGTGAAGCTCTTACCTAGAGATGATCAAATCCAGTGTCAAAAAGCCTTGAAATTGGCTCCCAATCCAAGATCTTTCAAGCCCTAGGTTCAAAATCATGGTTAAAGGTTTTTTTTTCATGAGCTCGTCGTCAGCCGGGTCGATGGCACCATCGGCGCGTTTCATTGGAATTAAAATCCTAAGTCTCGGGAAAATCTTGTCGTCGAGGGCACCGTCGGCGGGCTCTATTGATTTTGTCCAAATTATAGATTATCGCAATTTTGATCTATTTCAAGCCTAAACGACATTCATTTAATTATTATAGACATAATTTTAGGTGACTAAATGATGTACTTAGCACATATAAACTTTCACAACATAAAACATCACATTTATATATAAATTCCAAGGGGAACAATATACGTTACATAACACACCTAAGTTTAGTCATTTCTTAACCTCAATACATTAATTCAGCGTCGCAATCCAAGCCACAACACTCAAAATGCTGAAATAAAAACATCTTATGCATAGTCTCAACTATACAGAGATCTAAAAACATCATTCTAAAGCAAAGCAAATACAAAGTTTGAATCAAAATACATTGACAGACAGATATGTAGTAATATAAATTTACTAATCTTTAGACTCAGTACTCGATTCTCCTCTGAGATCACCCATTGATTGCACATGAACGAAGAGGTTGTAGAAGGGGTTCTCCTCTGAGATCACCCATTGATTGCACATGAATGAAGAGGTTGTAGAAGGGTCTGAATGGAAACTCTTCAGTGAAATCCTCTTCTATTAACTTCATCCTCCTCATCTCTCATATCAAACTATCTTTGAAATGTCCAGAATGCTCAAAAAGTTCATTCATCCTCTAATCTAAATGATTGAAGAAATCGGAGATTTTATTAATCGCATTCATGACATTTTGTACCTCCTTTTCCAATTTCTTGATTCGGCACAAGATCACCAAAGACTTATCAGGGACTAAGGGTTTGAACTGGCAGTGAATTCTGAGATGATTGATCTACTATAATGGTCATGTCATTTTCATCTTCAAAAGTTGGGAATCTCTCAATTGGATCCAAAGGCTTCCAAGGAAGTAATACCTTTTCCCAATTTTCATAGGACACTTGGAACTGACTGCAAAGTGAGAAAATTGTGGAGGGGTGTCCAAGCTCATAAGTTGATCCATGAACGATTAGGCCCAAAACCAACTTCGCAATTATTGATCTAATGTCGATATGCAATCCCCTTTGGATGCAAAATTCAAATGACACTTTCTTTAGAAACTTTACCGATCTTCATTGTCGGTAACAGTTTCGCAGAAATGAAAAAGTGCCAATGTTTCGAAACGGACTTTAGAAGTGTCGCAGAAAAACTAACATATATGTTTTCTCTTGTTTCCCAATCATCAATTTTGTCCGTTAAATATTGGTAAATTTCATCATCTGGTTTCTCGTTGGGTAAAAACTGGAATAGTGGCAGACATGAACATTTTTTATCATGTATAATTCTTAGATCCGTGCATGAGTGAAAATGATCATCTTCCTTGCACATAAATAACTCCCTGGTTGATTCTGTGTAAATTTGCATAGAATTCTTTTACCACAGGAACCATCACGGTGGTGATAGTGTAGCACAGCACTTCCCATCTTCACCCTACTATCGTTTCTTCAATATCCGTCGTGGGATTATTCAATCCACGATTTACAAATCCTCTTTCCTTGACCAGACTAAACCCCATGGAACCACCGAAATGAACCATGGACTAAAGGATCCCCAAATCAAGGGATTTGCTTCCAAAATTGCTTAAGCCTAAGGGATTTTTGCCAAAACAAAGCCTCTGCCCAAATAAATTTTTGTGACATATTCCCCTGGCTCACCTGACCTCCTGGCCACTTCCCCTAGCCTTATCGGCCGGCCTAGTCACCAGAAAATGGCCAAACTGAGAGCCACCCCCATGGAATCAAACCCAATTCAAACATAGAGGTCGCCTCATCCCAATTTTAATTTAAAGCCTCTTTGCCCTCCACCTAAGCAAACTTTTTCACCCCCTAATTGGCCATGGAAGCCACCCTAAACCAATTTTATAAAACCTCACCTCCATGGCCATAAGGGTGCATGCTAAAATTTTCTCAAGTAGAGCCTTCAAAATCACTCCCTGAGCTTCCTTGAGACCTCCACAGTGCAACCCAACTATCTCATTGCCCTAAATCTCATTGCTGGAGTTCAATTTTTTAGCTCAAAACCTTACCGGAGACAGAACAGAGCTCTCTACACCTCTACACTCCATCAAAATAAAATTAAACTCACCCACACCATCACCACACTGAACTAAGACGAAGCCCCATCAAATCCCCCTCACACAGAGCCTCTACACTAGACTTTAATGAACACCCAAATTTAGCCTTGATCAAATTTGGTTCTAGACCTTTTACCATGACCAAAGGCTCAATCCCTAGCCTCCTTGGACCTTCACAAACATGTCAAGCACCTCAAATTGAAGCTTCATTTATCATAGCAAAGGTGTTGAACTTCCCCTCTTCCCGAGCCTATTTCGATTCTCCATATGATTAGGCCTAGTTTAATGGCATGTTTACCATATGAATGTGTTTTTCTCACTTAGACGAGTCCATAGGATCAAACTCCATGAGATTTGGTTGAGTATAGAGGGAGATTCTAAGGTTTTAGTGTGAACGGTTCTCCTATTAGCTTATTTGAGGATGATGATGGGGAGTCATCCGATTGTGTGTTTATCTCATCAATGGACGAGCTCTAGCTGGACAACGCCTTCTTACATGAAACACAGGCCAAGTCATTGTTAAGGTAGATGGCAGCGCCAAACCAGAAGACGATACGTGGAGCTTCAGAGACGCCTAGGATGAGGTGGCGCCACGCATTTAAATAGATAAATAGGGTATTTTTTTATTTGAATAAATACCCCTAACTTCAAAAATCCATATCTTGGTCTAGAAAAATAAAAATAAAATAAAATAAAATAAAAATACCTTCTTTCTTAGTGAACAGAGGAGAACAATGTGGAAATGGGTTGAAGTTCATTTGACGCATATTTTATTTTTAATTAATTAAATATTGTTTTGAGTCTTTTGATTCTCCATGCATGAAGACATTTCATCATGGCTTGAAATTTTGGCATGTTGTTGCCTCTATCTTAGGGAACATTCTATAATTTCTTCAAAGTCAAAGAAGATCTATATTTTATGTCTATTATTTGCATAAATTAATCATAATAATTAACATGTTGCTTAGAAAATTCCAAGAAACTTTTGGAAGGTTTGTCATGACTAGAGAACCCTTTCAAAAATGTTTCATGAGCCAAGTCATTAAGAATATACTTAATTTTTACAAACCCTAAAACATACAAAAAATCATATTTGGGAAACATAAACATCTAAATGACTTGATTTTAACTCTGTACTGTAATTTGAAGTTCAGAAAACTCCCCATAAAAATTTCAAAATATTTGGAGCTCATTTGATAACTCAAATTCATTTTCTATGTTAAGTGTCATTTTTAACATTAAAATGATTTTTAATAATTAAAATATAACTAAAAAAACTATAAAAATTGTTTTTTGAGTTCCCTATGATCAGAGGAACTTTCTAAAAATAAAATGATAATTAAAATAAAAACATCATTTTAGCCTATTTTTAAATATTTAAATAATTAAATAATAATAAAGATCACAAAAAAACTAACAAAATTTATGGAAATGTTCTAAATTGTTTCATAAGCACTTAAAAATAATTGGAATATTTTTCCTAATTCTATAAGTGAAGATATTGAATTTTCAAGTTTAAAATAATTTTTCAAGGCTAAAAATGGATTTTCACTAAACTAATTCTAACAATTCAAAGAAAAATCAAAAAAATATGAAATTTATTTTTCTAGGTTCCTTGACCTCAAAGATATTTAATAAAAATATAAAACTTAATTTTTCATATTTAAAATATTTTATAGTTAATAAATGCTCCAGACTTAAAGTTTAAATAAAACTAAAAAACTGTGAAATTTGGTCCCAATGATTGTCTAATCTAAGTCTACCTCCAGTAAAAATTTCAAGTGATTAGCCTTTGTCTTAGTCAAGTTATGGGATTTTCCTTGAAAAATCCTATTCTTGCATATAAATAAATATATAAATTAAATTAAATTTTGAAAAATCACATTCTCTCCTCTGATGTCTTAATTGACCCATGAGTGAGGTGGGATAAAAATTCCAAAATCATTTGAATTAAATTTGACAAATTATGAAGTGATAGAGTCTTTTGGGCAAAAGTGTAATTTTGGAAATTTAGCCTTAATTAACATTTAGGCTTAATTGAAGAAAGGGAAATGGGTAACCCTTGATGGCATTAACTTGCCCCTTTAAAGCTTGTCTTCACCTACATAATTCTTAAATTAAATTATAAGTGATAATTACTCTTCTCTTAGGGATAATTGAAACATCAATGTTCATTAAGCATTAAAGGTATTTACAGGATGAGTTATTAAGCAACATAATAAGTTTGAATGAGCTCGAGACTTTTCACCAGGCAGTGAGAGGGAAGCATGGACCTGTTGCTTTCTCCAGAGCTGTTGGGTACCTCAGAGGTCTACTAAACTTAATATATTTTGCTTAACAAAAATCATCCTTATTCAAATTAATAAGGACCCACCAAGATATGACCTAAGGTTGGGTAGATCACCAAAATTTTACTTTTCCCATTATATAAAGTGCTCTCACATGCATTTTGAGTTTCAGGTGGAGGAACGAGAAGACTCGCTAGGTACGCTTTTTATAGTATACAGTGTTGTATTTCTTGTACTTTCATACTGTACTTTTTATGCTTACAAAACTTGCATTTAAACAGCGATGTCACCTTCCATTAAAACAAAAACTGTTAGGATTACCACAAAACCAAAACCCAAAACCAAAATTAAAATCACAAAGTTAAAATTCACCGCCACAACATTCAAAAGATAAAACAACTCAAAATTTAATCACAAACATCACAAAATAACAATTACAATTAAATTAAGGCGTCTCTATTGGATGATCGGGAATCCCTCGGAGGAGGTAACCTACGATGGCTAACGAGGCTTCCCACGGTCTAAATGAAATTATGGAACTCATTAAGTTGAGTTTAGTAGATTGGACTAAGTGAATCCAATAGAAAATAGTGGTGTCAGAATGAGGGAACCGTAGGATCCTAATCGATGTTGCTCTAATCAACTTTAACATCCCCCATAAAATTTAAAGAACTACAACCATAGGGCCACCTGATTTGACATCATAACTTGACACACAAGAAAATTTAAACTCGTCACGGCAAGGAGCTTGGAGATAGCACTGTGGGCAGCACGACCATCTTCAACAGCAAAACTTGTCTTCCCCAGCTAAACAATTTTCCTTCCTTAGAACTAAAATAACAAGACATAGGATTTTGAGCTTGTTTGCTTATGCAACATAAATCCTCACCTTATCCTTAGGCCTTTTCACAATCATGTTGTGCAATCTAAGCCTTAATTAGCTTTAGGATTCCGAGGTTGTCCTCCGTCACAACCTAAATCCTCACATCTTCTAGGCTATTTGTGTGATTGCTTCACATAAATGTAAGCCCTAACAAATAAAATTTGCAAGATGAAACACTTAAATAATTTCTCCTCAAAATTGAAGCCAAAAAATAGGATAGACTGGGAAGTCACCCAGGTTCTCCTCCGGATCTATGAAATCCTCTAATTCTTTCTTCTTTGGATTCTATGGTAAATGTTCCAAATTTGAGCCAATACCTTTTCACACCTCTTTGTCCGATCTCATTGAAAAGTTCTATCCTTTTGACCTCTTTGAAGATAATGTTTATTGATTTTTATTGAGAGTTTTCTTATGTGACTTCGGTCATCTAAAATGTAATTAACTATAGGGTACCCTTATAGAAAGCTTGTCTGAACCCAGATTAATATAAACCCTATTTAATTTTTCATATTAAATAAGGGAAATTGTCAACAAATAAAATGGTTTTGCAGACCAAACGGACGTCATATATATCTCAGTTTATTTGATCGAGCTTCATCCTCAAATCTTGTGTTTATCCTTCGGGATAGATACAGGGTTTGAGGTACAGCGCACTTTCGTTAAACTATGAAAAATATGGGGTCAGTTTGATTTCATATTTTTCTAAACTTAAATCTATATGTAAATTAAAACGTCCTTCCCGAAGCAGGCGATGAGATTTCGATTATGGAGACCGACAGCTTCTTACGAGTAACTCCTTAACCAAAATACTGCCAACAGAGACGTAGTGATTATGAGGGTGAATTCAACTTAGTTATGGAAAACCTTATGAGAGGTAACCAGGATGTTGTATTTCCTTATACCCTAGATATCCACCATATGAGCCTGCAGCTGTTTGGATTAGTGGCAATAATGATGAAGAGGAGAAAGATGATTAGTTTGGATATTTAGTTTTATTTTATGTTTTTAGTTTATGTGTTGTTATGAACTATTTTGTGTACTAGTATTATGTACTTTTTATTATGTTTTTAGTTGTTATTGTAGAGACTGTTAGTTTTTGTTTTGTTGTGTTTTATTTCGTACACTTATTGTGATGTATTTGTGTTTACTGAGTAGTTTATGTATTTTTATGTTGTGATGTTGTTGTTAGTTAGTGTTTTTTTAACTTAATTCTAGAATCTTAGGAAGGTTTAGAATTTAGCTAACTTTTTATTTAAAGCTACATGTTTGAAATTTTCAGTTTGCTACCGGTTATTTTTCCTTATGTCGCAGTCATGTATGTTTGTTAGTGAATTTGTTTACTTTTATATTAAACTCCACTACATAGAAGCGTGATGAATCTCTATATTTTAGGTAAATTAAAATTTTATCAATTAAATTCTTTCTCCTCTTTTTAATTTTTGTACTTGTATATTTAGAATATGAAAATTCTTGCAAGCATGTTATAATTAGTTTTCATTCCTGCTTATTTATATATCATGCTAGATTTTTTTATTTTATTAAAAACTTAAGTTTGGGGGAGGGGTGAAAAATTTTCTTAAAGAACTTAAAAATTTATTTGTTCTCAAATGTATTTCAAATAAATTTGATTTTTATTTAAAAAAATGCTTATGTATATGAAGTTATATTAGGGAAGTAAAATTTTGAATAAAGAAATGAGCAAGAGAATTTAGTTAAAATTTATAGTAATTTAGAAAAACTTAAATTTAAATTTTTTTAGAGTGGAAAATGCTAAATATAGTGTACATATCTTTAGTAGGAAAAATTGTAGTTTTAAAAAAGTTCTCACCATGTTGATCAGGCACAAGCAATTTCCTAATATCTTTAGTAGCAAGTTTTTGTCAACCGCAAGTCCTTTCTCACCATGTTGATCAGGCACAAGCAATTTCATAATATCTTTTGTATTAATCTGCTTGACTATACTCACATTTTTCATATTCATAGAGTTATTTGGAAGAGGTTAACACATCCCATTATCAGGGTCAATACCGATGGTTGCTACTTTGATTCTGGGGTCGGTATTGTCTTCTTTTCTTTTAGTATCCAGTTCTTACTTGAGATGCTCTGAAAGCTGAGGCAGCTGCTGTTTGTTGGGTTATTAAACTGGCTGCCTTGAATCATTTTAGTCATTTACTTGTGGAACTTGATTCTTCCTTTCTTCTACAGATGCTTTTTTATCATGAGATTCTCTCATGGCATATCCAACAATAGATCAAGTTTATCCACTCTTTTAGAAATCATCAAACTATAATATTCTCTTTTATTTACAGGAAGTTTAATAGACATGCTGACCAAAGGAAAATATATTGAGATTTTCATACATATTTTGTACTATTTTTTATGATATTACACTTTAAAGAAAGGTGTTTTTATGTTTTGTTGAAGGATTGATGAATTAGGGTCATTGGAGCAAAAAAGATGCAAAAAAGAGCGAATTTGGAGCGAAAAGGACCAAAATGTGCAGAATTGAACTAGGGCGTCGACGACGCCATCGACCCCACCGACGGTGAGATTTTCCCGAGACTTTAGAATTAATTCATTATGAAGGTTAGCCGACGGCATCCTCGAAGCCGCCGACGGCGAGGTCGGCGGTTATGCTCAATCAGGCTTTAGATAAGGCCAAATTTGGAAGTGATGCTTAGGCAACTCTTGGGAAAGCTCATCCACAACTTTAAAAGAATATTTTGGCTGAAAATTAGAGAGGTTTTGGATGTTAGAAAGGTTCTATTGGCATGTCGAGAGTTTACTAGAGTGTCAAAATTTTGAGGAATTCTTCGAGAGACTAAGAGTGGAGGGAAAGTGAGAGATTTCTTCCTCCTTGCTGCTTCAAAGAGGAATTTTGTGTGCTATATATAAAGGAAGAGATTCATAGGAACTTCGAGGAGTTTTCTTGGGGAGAAATTAGAGATAAGTTGTTACTTGTTGTAGTTTGTATGACTTTGATTTTATATATGAATTCAGTTTGTTGTGTTTTTCTACTTGTTGTAGTTTGTATGACTTTGATTTTATATATGAATTCTGAGTTTTGTTGTGTTTTCTGATTTTATATATGAATTCCGAGTTTTGTTGTGTTTTAGAAAGAGATTCAGAGGAACTTTGAGGAGTGTTCTTGGGGAGAAATTAGAGATAAGTTATTTATAGAGATTCAGAGGAACTTCGAGGTGTTTTCTTGGGGAGAAATTATAGATAAGTTTATTTATTTGTGTGCTGTAAAAAAAGGAAGAGATTTAGAGGAACTTCAAGGAGTATTCTTGGGGAGAAATTAGAGATAAGTTATTTACTTGAGTAGTTTGTATGACTTTGATTTTATATATGAATTCTGAGTTTTGTTGTGTTTTCCCCATGAGTTATGAGTAGTTTTCTCTGTCAATTTAGAGATAAGTTATTTACTTGTTGTAGTTTGTATGACTTTTATTTTATATATGAATTCCGAGTTTTGTTGTAGTCCCCATGAGTTCTGAGTAGTTTTCTCTGTCTTTCTCCTTGTCTCGAGATTTGTGAAATGGTTTTACTTGTTGTAGTTTGTATGACTTTCATTTTATATATGAATTCCGAGTTTTGTTGTGTTTTAGAAAGAGATTCAGAGGAACTTTGAGGAGTGTTCTTGGGGAGAAATTAGAGATAAGTTATTTATAGAGATTCAGAGGAACTTCGAGGTGTTTTCTTGGGGAGAAATTATAGATAAGTTTATTTATTTGTGTGCTGTAAAAAAAGGAAGAGATTTAGAGGAACTTCAAGGAGTATTCTTGGGGAGAAATTAGAGATAAGTTATTTACTTGAGTAGTTTGTATGACTTTGATTTTATATATGAATTCTGAGTTTTGTTGTGTTTTCCCCATGAGTTATGAGTAGTTTTCTCTGTCCTGAGTTTTGTTGTGTTTTCCCCATGAGATATGGTTTGTATGACTTTGATTTTATATATGAATTCTGAGTTTTGTTGTGTTTTCCCCATGAGATCTTGTGTGTTGTAAAGAAAGGAAGAGATTCAGAGGAACTTCGAAGAGTGTTCTTGGGGAGAAATTAGAGATAAGTTATTTACTTGTTGTAGTTTGGAGATTCAGAGGAACTTTGAGGAGTGTTCTTGGGGAGAAAGTAGAGATAAGTTATTTACTTGTTGTAGTTTGTTTGACTTTGATTTTATATATGAATTCCGAGTTTTGTTGTGTTTTCCCCATGAGATCTGAGTAGGTTTCTCTATCTTTCTCCTTGTCTCGAGATTTGTGAAATAGTGATTTGAATTAATGAAGCCATGAAAATGTTTTAAAAATTGTGATGATCTTTTCACATCGATCTTAATTTACCTTCAATCTGGCCAATTAATTTGTTAAAATATGTTGAGTTTTACAACTAAAGTGAAGATTACATCCAAGATTCAGGGAGGTCAAAGCCCTTGGAAGTTGGGTGCAAATAAATAGGGAAATAACATTATCGGGCGTAGAATTGGAGATTTTAGAGTGACAGACTAAAATCCCCAATTCGGTCCTATCGTTTGGGTGTTGAAGTGTAGATGTTAGCCCTTATGTGAGGGGAACATGGGAGCTCCGAAGTGAGAGCCGTTATTCTTCCAGTCTAGCCACAAATTCAGTAAAGAAGCGTAGTATTAGTCAATGTTCTTTATGTCTGGACCAAAGGGTAAAGAGTAGGTATGCTTATATTTGGCACAATATAATTTGAACAAATTCAACTTATTCATTTCACTATACTTGACAAGGAGAAGATGTTTTCTTATATATTGAATATCACAATTAAACCCTACTTTATATCATTAGTTATTTATTAGTTAGTAAACCCTACTTTATATCATTAGTTATTTATTAGTTATTAAAATTATCCTAAACCCTCATTTCTTGACAAGGAGAAGGATGTTTTCTTATATATTGAATATCACAATTAAACCCTACTTTATATCATTAGTTATTTATTAGTTAGTAAACCCTACTTTATATCATTAGTTATTTATTAGTTATTAAAATTATCCTAACATTCACTATAATTTATTGACAAGGAGAAGGATGCTTTCTTATATATTGAATATCACAATTAAACCTCTATAATTTCTTGACAAGGACAAGATGTTTTCTTATATATTGAATATCACAATTAAACCCTACTTTATATCATTAGTTATTTATTAGTTAGTAAACCCTACTTTATATCATTAGTTATTTATTAGTTATTAAAATTATCCTAAACCCTCTATAATCTCCTTGACAAGGAGAAGGATGCTTTCTTATATATTGAATATCACATTTGAACCTTCATTAGTATCATTCGTTATTTAATAGTTATTAAAATTATATATTTATTGCAATTGCATATTAGTGACAGATAAGCAAATTGAACTTCATTGTTGTGATTAAAGTACTATTTTTTCTAAAATTTAAGTTCATAATTCTAAACCACTCCCAGTGGGATCGATATCTAGGACTCCATTAGAGCCCTATATTACTTGAGCAATTCGTATAATTGCGTTGATAAGTGCGACTTTACAATTATTGAATATTTATTACATCCATATTTATCTTAGATTTTTAAGCATATATAAAGTTGCGGTCATGTTTTTAGCACCGTTGTCGGGGAGTGAGTAAAATCACAATTAGAGTAACGGACAAATTAGGATTGTTAGAAAATTTTTACTTGAATTGCAACTTATTTTTATATTTAGTTAATTATATTACTGTGTACTGATTTCAAATTATATGTGTAAATTTGGACCTGAAAATCTTATACCCTATGATTCAGAATTAGAACACACTGTTAGAAGGATTAGAAGATTCAGAAGAGAACTTAGAAATTCTGATACAATGGAAAACAACATGAACAATCAAGGAATATAGAATGAACACCCCTAGAAATTGTGATACAATGGAAAACATTATGAACAATCAAGGAATAGAAAATGAACACCAATAGACCTCTACGAGATTATGCAAATCCTACAGCAGATGAAATTCACTTATCTACCCAAAACCCTGATGTAGCTGCTAATTCATTTGAGCTTAAGAGATTATGCAAATCCTACAGCAGATGAGATTCACTTATCTATCCAAAATCCTGATGTAGCTACTAATTCATTTGAGCTTAAACCTAAATCCTACAGTAGATGAAATTCACTTATCTATCCAAAATCCTGATGTAGCTGCTAATTCATTCAAGCTTAAGCCTGTTATTGTCCAAATGGTACAAAACAATCAATTTGGAGGTACACCAAATGAAGATCCGAACTTACACCTCGCTAGTTTTTTAGAACTGTGTGCTACTTTTAAATATGACAGTCTCAAACGATGTTGTTAGACTTAGACATATTTGTTTTTCACTGAGGGAAAAGGCTAAGATGTGGTTAAATTTGTTAGCACCAAGATCTATTAGAACTTGAGGAGAAAAAGGCTAAGATGTGGTTAAATTTGTTAGCACCAGGATCTATTAGAACTTCGGGAGAACTTTCATTTTTTCACTTAGGGATAAGGCTAAGATGTGGTTAAATTCGTTAGCAGCTGGATCTATTAGAATTTGGGGAGAACAAATTTCCAAATATTTCCCTCCATCCAAAACTGCTAAACTTAGAAATGACATAACATCGTTCTATCAAATTGATGGAGAGTCAATATATGAAGCTTACCTCCATCCAAAACTGCTAAACTTAGAAATGACATAACATCATTTTGTCAGATTGATGGAGAATCAATATATGAAGCTGGGGAGAGATTTAAAGATCTTCTTAGGAAGTTCCCTCATCATTCAGTACCAGATTGGTTGATAATTTAATTTTTTTATAATGAATCAGTGAGATCTCTTAGATCGATTATAGATGCTGCGGCTGATGGTTCTTTAATGTCAAAACCTTTTGTTGAGGCTTATTCATTAATAGAAGAGCTACTACCAGCAATTTTCAATGGCCCTCTGAACGGGTAAATCCTAAAGCAGTAGCTAGTATCCATGATTCTGATGCAATATCTATGTCTGAACGGGTAAATCCTAAAAGAGTAGTTAGTATCCATGATTCTGATGCAATATCTATGTTTTTCGCAGATTGCTGCAATATCAAAGAAATTAGATCATTATGGGATGAATTATTCTCCAACACATCTTATGATGGAAGAGAATTTACCTGGGCAATTTGTGGATGTTCAACCTTCATATGAGACTTTAAATGCTATTAATAGACCCAACAACCCTTATTCGAACTATTATAACCCAGGTTGAAAGAATCAACGAAATTTTAATTGGAATAACAATACTTCTACAAATCAACAATGGGCAAACAACCCAGTGAACCTGTTAAAAAATTCATCCAACTAAGGAAATGTAAATTACAAACTTTCTTATCCTCCACGATTTAATAATAACACTTAAATTAAGGAGAAAAAGTTATCTATGGAAAAGCTGATATTAAACATGGGTCAACAATTGCAGAATCAAAGAAATCAATTACAAATTCAAGGAAATCAATTATAAAATCAAGGAATTGCTCTTAAGAATATTGAAAATCAATTATGACATATTGCTACTATGCTTAGTAACCAAACATTAGGAACTTTTCCTATTTTTGTGGAACCAAATCCTAAACATCAAGGAAAGNATGGACAAAGATTAAAACCATATTATGAGGGTAAAAGACCAAATTTTAAAGAGCTTTTAATCATCTGTCAACCTGAATGACACCTTAATAGGTCGGGCCGACGTCGTTAAACCAAGCACTTTATGGGAGGCAACCCATATTTAGCTTTACTTTTATCGTGATTATAGTAGTTTTTATTTGATATTATCGTTAGTATGTGGTAGTATTAAGCTCTAATTCTCTTATTTACCCTTAAATCATCATAAAAAATGGATCCATAGAGAAAAATTGGAACGCATTCGGGCCAGAGCGAAAACTGTGAAAATCATTGATGCCGCCAACGACGGTTTTTTTGCGACAGTCTAGGAAAAATTAATACAGAGGCTTCGGCGCCCTCGACCCCGCCGATGGCAAGATCGACGAAATGGCAGTTACTTGGGTTCAAATGGCGGTTTTTGGGCGGGAATAATCTTTTTAAACTCAAAAATTCAATTCCTAGTTCATATTTTCCCTCTAAAAATGAAGTGAAACTCTACCAATTTCATTCCTATGGCGTCCAATTCCCCTGGTAATCCCAGAATGCGAGTTTTCAATTGGCAAAAGTTTATTAGTTCGGAAGCGCAATGAATCTTTAACAAGTTACTGAAGAAGAAAAGATTGATCAAGGAACGAGGATTCGTAAATCGTGGATTGAATAATCCCTCTACAGAAATTGAAGAGACGATAGTGCGGCAAAGATGGGAAGTTTTGTGCTATACTACCGTCACTGTGGTTGTTCCTGTGGTAAAAGAATTCTATGCAAATTTGTATGGAATCAACCAGGGAGTTATTTATGTGTGAGGAAGATGGATCACTTTCATTCCTGCATGGATTAACAAATTATACTTGATTGAAAATGTTTATATCTGCCACTATTCCAATTTTGTCCCAACGAGACACCAGATGAATGAAATTTACCAATATTTAACGGACAAAACAGACGACTGGAAAACAAGAGAAAACGGGTATGTTAGTTTTTCTGCAACACTCCTAAATCCCATTTCAAAACATTGGCACTTTTTCATTTCTGCAAAACTGTTACCGGCAATGAAGATCGGTAAAGTTTCTAAAGAAAGTGCCATTTTGAATTACTGCATCCAAAGGGGACTATCAATCGGCATTGGATCAATAATTGTGAAGTCTGTTTTGGGCCTGATCATTCATGGATCAACTTATGAGCTTGGACACTCCTCCACAATTTTCTCACTTTGCAGTCAGTTCCAAGTGTCCTATGAAAATTGGAAAAAGTTATTACTACCTTGGAAGCCTTTGGACCCAACTGAGAGATTCCTAGCTTTTGAAGATGAAAATGACATTGACATTATAGTATATCAATTATCTCAAAATTCACTACCAGTTCAACCCTTAATTCCTGACAAGTCTCTGGTGATCCTGCGCCGAATCAAGAAATAGAAAAAGGAGGTACAAAATGTCATGAATGATTAATAATATCTCTGATTTCTTTGATCGTCTAGACTGGAGGATGAAGGAACATTTTGAACAAACTAGATATTTAGAAGATAGCTTGATACGACTGATGAGGAGGATGAAGTTAATAGAGGAGGATTCCACTGAAGAGTTTCTATTCTGACCCTTCTACAACCTCTTCATTCATGTGCAATCAATGGGTAATCTCAGAGGAGAATCTAGTATCGAGTCTGAAGATTAGGAGATTTATATTACTTCATATTTGTCTATCTATGTATTTTTATTTGAACTATGTAATTTGAACTTTGCTTTAGAATTACGCTTTTAGGTCTCTATATAGTTGAGACTAAGCATAGAATGCTTTGTTTTCAGTGTTTTGAATGTTGTGGCTTGGATTGCGATGCTGAATTAATGTGTTGAGGTTGAGAAAATACCAAACTTAAGTGTGTTATGTAACATATATTGTACCCCTTGGAATNACAATGGAAGGCCCCCTGAATGATGTGATCAACTTTCTCACTGATGGGAAAGGAACATGGAAGATAAAGCAGCGAGAACGGGTAAATTTTTCTGCTTCCATGTTGAATGCCACCTCAAAGGCGTGAAACTAATTCATTTTATCTACTCTGTTACTGACCTATCACCATAGTGAATTCTGTATTCAGAATAGTAGAACTATAAATGTGGGGAGAATAATTCTTAAGAATATATTGACCACGACAAGGAGTGAAACTAGTGGAGGTCTAGGACATCCTGAACTTATTTATACAATTTGGAAACTTTCTGGAGTGGAAAGTGATGAAGAATGGGTTTATCCTATGAAACCCATTAGTAAAGCTAATTTGAAGACTTATGAATCCCATAAGAAATGGAGAACTAGGAGTAGAAGTCAAGAACATTCTATTAGTAGAGATGTCCCCTCTACAAGTTATGACCTTCCACCTTCGAGTTCCTCCTTGCCCTCTCTGATTTGATGAATGAGTTGACCTTGCAGCGGAAGAGCATAGACTTGATAAGTGAATAGATTAGAGGTTTAGAACGTTGACACGATTACGATAGTGAGTACCCNAATAGTAGAACTATAAATGTGGGGAGAATCATTCTTAAGAATATATTGACTACGGCGAGGAGTGAGACAAGTAGAGGTTTAGGATATCCTGGACTTATTTATGTAATTTACAAACTTTATGGAGTGGAGATTGGAGATGAAGAATGGGTTTACCCCAATTTGTAAACTTTTTGGAGTAGAATTTAAAGATGAAGAATGGGTTTATCCTATGAAATCCCACAATTTGCAAACTTTCTAGAGTGGAAAGTGGAGACGAAGAATGGGTTTATCCTATGAAACCCATTAGTAAGCTATTCTGGAGTGAAAAGTGGAGATGAAGAATGGGTTTATCCTATGAAACCCATTAGTAAAGCTAATTTGAAGACTTTTCCCATGAGAAATGGAGAATTGGGAGTAGAAGTCAAGAACCTTCTACTAGTAGAGATGTCCCTCCATGAGAAATGGAGAACTGGGAGTAGAAGTCAAGAACCTTCTACTAGTAGAGATGTCCCCTATACAAGTTATGATCTTCCACCTTCTATTTCCCCTACGCTCTCTAATTTGATGAATGAGTTGACCTTGCAGCGAAAGAGTATAGAATTAATAAATGAAAGGATTGGAGGTTTAGAACGGTTGACCTTGCAGCGGAAGAGCATAGAATTGATAAATGAAAGGATTGGAGGTTTAGAACATCGATACGATTATGATAGTGAATACCTTCAGAGGCATTCAAATTTTGAGGTAGCTTATTACAAAGCTTAGGCCCGACACTACAGAGGTGAGTCTGATGTTACTTTTCCTGAGTGCCCCCGATATACTCAGCATCAGCCCAATCCATCTACTGATCAAGGAGATGAAGACATAGTTTTGGATTTTGATATTGAATGAATTAATGTGCTTATATTTGTACTTTTATTTCTGTAAGTTTGTTTGTAATAGAAAATGGTTATTTTTGTATTTGGACTTTCATTTTTATTATTTCATTGTACTTGGATGATTTTTAATTTTTGTTGTAAAGTTAGTGTTATAGTTAAATGTGCATGTGTAGTTTAATAGATGTTGAGTAGTATTTTGTAAAGTAATGTGATTTTTATTTTTGCATTTTCATTTTAATTGTTTTGTTTAGTATTTTGTTTGTATAGGAAATGTTGTGCTTATTTAATGTTTTAGTTTTATACTTATTTCAAAATTTCATTACCCATAAATTCCTCGAATGATTTATGTGTAGAAAGCTCATAATATTATAGACCAAGTGAAGTCAAAATTTGAGAAGGCCTGCAACAATTTCAGAATCATAAAAATGCCTACAATACTGAGAATGATTTATATTTAGAGTTTTTCTTTCCACCTGTATTATTTCATATTTAAAAATTTAAGTTTAGGTTATATTTATAGTTTTTTCTTTCCACCTGTATTATTTCATATTTAAAAATTTAAGTTTGGGGAAGGGAAGAAAAAGATTAACTATTAGATGTCCTCTATTTAATTATTTTCAAAAATTATTATATGATTTTATCTAGTGAATTCAATTCAGGTAACTATCTATTTAAATATTATGGTAGATTTAACGAAATGTTTTTGTAATGAAAATTAATTTTGTAACTTAAGAAATTTTAGTATAAGAGAATAAGATTATAGTTAACTATTTAAAGTAAAGGAAACTATATCTTGAAGTATTAAGAATCTAGAAATTCATTTGAGAAGAAAAGATTGGGGATCAATGAAGTAAAAACTATAAAATACTTATAAGGTAAAGGGAATGCTTTGAGTTTCAAATTTAGGGAAGAAAGTGTGTTCAAAATCATTAAAAGCTATCCAGATATAGTAATCCTCACTTGAAAAAGGAAAAGAAAGGATTATTAAAGGCTATCCAGATATAGTAATCTTCACTTGAAAAAGAAAAAGAAAGGATTGACAGCAATCTTATTAAAGGCTATCCAGATATAGTAATCTTCACTTGAAAAAGAAAAAGAAAGGATTGACAATATAAAGGCTATCCAGATATAGTAATCCTCACTTGAAAAAGGAAAAAGAAAGGATTGACAACAAACCCTGAAAGGCTATCCAGATATAGTAATCCTCACTTGAAAAAGGAAAAAGAAAGGATTGACAACAATTAGGCTACAGATATAGTAATCCTGAATGCTTTGAGTTTCAAATTTAGGGAAAGGAAAGATGTTCAAAATCATTAAAGGCTATCCAGATATAGTAATCCTCACTTGAAAAAGGAAAAAAAGAAAGGATTGAAAATAATCCATGAAAAAGAAAAGAAAAACATATAGGACTGAAAGCAATCCAAATGAAAAAGGGAAAAAGAAAGAAAAAAATTATGGAAGTGAGGAGAAGCTTGAGGATATAAAATTGGCTTCACTGGACCTACCTAAAGGGAAAACCTAAATACATTCCTGAACATATATTTATAGAAAAGATATTTTACTAGTAGAGTTCTCATGAACTATGGAATAGATTTTTTACTAGTAGAGTTCTCATGAAGTTCCTATCATTTGAATATTCTAAGTGGGAATAGGTCTTTTACTAGTAGAGTTCTCATGATGTTCCTATCTTTTGGATATTCTAAGTGATATTGAATTGATATTTTACTAGTATAGTTATCACGAATTCTTATCATTTGAATATTCTAAGTGACTTAATATTGCAACATATAGTCATTCTTGAAATGAATAGAAGAGTATTTGAATATTCTAAGTGACTTGATATTACCACATATAGTCATTCTTGAAATGAATAGAAAACTAGAACTCTTAAACTTGATGACTAAATAATCTTGTGGCTATAGAGTTAATTCAATTACTTGAAATTTTATTGAAAATCTCAATAAGATATTTATTTAAATCAAACTTATAATATTTTTTAATTAAAACTTTACTACATTAGATCATAACTTTTATATACTACTAAAATTAATTAAGGACAAGCAATAGTTAAGTTTGGGGGATTTTGACCAAAAGAAAATATATTAAGATTTTCATACCTATTTTGTATTGTTTTGATGATATTGCACTTTAAAGAAAGGTATTTTTGATGTTTTGTTGCAGGATTGATGAATTAGGTTCATTGGAGCAAAAAGATGCAAAAAGGAGCAAATTTGGAGTGAAAATGACCAAAATGTGCAGAATTGAACTAGGGCGCTGACGGCGCCATCGACCCCACGGATGGTGAGATTTTCCCGAGACTCCAGAAATAATTCATTATGAAGGTCCGTCGACGGCACCCTCGAGGCCGCCAACGGCAAGGTCGGCGGTTATGCCCAATCAGGCTTTGGATAAGGCCAAATTTTGAAGGGATGCTTAGGCAACTCTTGGAAAGCTCATCCACAACTTTAAAAGAATATTTTGGCCAAAAATTAGAGAGGTCTTGGACGTTATAAAGGTTCCATTAGTGCGTAGAGAGTTTACTAGAGCATCAAAATTGTGAGGAATTCTTCGAGAGATTATAGGAGTGGAGGGAAAGTGAGAGATTTCTTCATCCTTGCTGCTTCAAAGAGGAATTCTATGTGCTGCAAATGGAAGAGATTCAGAGGAACTTCGAGGAGTTTTCTTGGGGAGAAATTAGAGATAAGTTTATTTAGATTGTAAGAGTGGAGGGAAAGTGAGAGATTTCTTCCTCCTTGCTACTTCCAAGAGGAATTTTGTGTGTTTTAAAGAAATAGAGATTCAGAGGAACTTCGAGGAGTGTTCTTGGGGAGAAATTAGAGATAAGTTATTTAATTATTGTTCAGAGGAACTTCGAGGAGTTTGCTTGTGGAGGAATTAGAGATAAGTGGTATTTACTTATTTTCAGAGGAACTTCGAGGAGTTTTCTTGGGGAGAAATTAGAGATAAGTTATTTACTTGTTGTATTTTGTATGAATTTTATTTTATATATGAATTCTGAGTTTTATTGTGTTTTCTCCATGAGTTCTGAGTAGTTTTCTCTATCTTTCTCCTTGTCTCGAGATTTGTGAAATGTTGATTTCAATTGGTGAAGCCATGAAAATATATAAGAAATTTTGATGATCTTTTCACTTCGATCTTAATTTACTTTCAATCTGGTCTATTGATTTGTACAAATATGTTGAGTTTTACAACTAAAGTGAAGATTACATCCAAGATTCAAGGAGATCAAAGCCCTTGGAAGTTGAGTGCAAATAAATATGAAAATTTGGTCCTATCGTTTGGGTGTTGAAGTGTAGATGTTAGACCTCAGGTGAGGGGAAAGTGGGAGCTCTAAAGTGAGAGCTGGTATCCTCCCAGCCTAGCCACGGACTCAGTAAAGAAGCGTAGGATTAGTCAATGTTCTTTATGCCTGGACCAAAGGGTAAAAAATAGGTATGCTCCTATTTGATTAGTCAATGTTCTTTATGCCTGGACCAAAGGGTAAAGAATAGGTATGCTTCTATTTGGCATAATATAATTTGAACCAATTCACTTTATCCAGTCACTATAATTTCTTGAAAAGGAGAAGAATACTTTCTTATATATTGAATATCACATTTGAACCTTCATTAGTATCATTCGTTGTTTAATAGTTATTAAAATTATATATTTATTGCAATTGCCTATTTGTGACCGATAAGCAAATTGAACTTCTTTGTTGTGATTAAAGTATTACTTTTTCTAAAATCGTAGCTCGTAATTCTAAACCACTCCCTGTGGGATTGATATCTACGACTTCATTAGAGCCCTATATTACTTGAGTGATACGTATACTTGCGTTGATAAGTGTGATTTTACAATTATTGAATATTTATTACATCCATATTTATCTTATATATTTAAGCATATATAAAGTCGCAGTCACCTGCTAACTGGCTTGCTAGATTTGGCAGGAAATAGGTTGGGCCTTTTTTTTTCTTTCTTTCTT
>JXCR01140308.1:0-33205 GCA_002079205.1 Phalaenopsis hybrid cultivar | reverse complement strand
TATATATATATATATATATGAATTGAGTTAAGGAGATGAGGCACGAATGGTTTCTTGGAGTTGCTCTGATGCAATTCTGGTCTTCCTAAGACTTGGTTTTGTGTTGTTTTTCCTTGGATCTTTCATATTCTCTCTATTCGGGTTCCACTGATGGCTTCTCCTCTTAGTGAAGCTACACCCTCTTTTAAAGATATCGTTTCTGGTAAACCTTCTTATTTATAAAATGCTAATTTCCTTGCCTCTTTTAGGGATCTTCTTTCTGAGAGTGCTTTGAGTGGCTTACAAGTATCAAGGAAAAATGGTAAAAATGCACTTATTTTAAATGATCAAGACTAATCTCCTTATTGAGCTGCTAAAGTTTACATTGGTTGGCAAATTTTTATTTGTGCATTCTAAGTTGGAAGTGATTAAAAAAAAATTTAATTAAGGTTAGTTGGTTCATGGCATTTGGGTTTATGGAAGGAATTTTATGATTAAGTTGCAACAAGAAGAGGATTCTACTTTCTTATTTTCTAGGAAGTCTCTTTCAATTGATAAATGCTTTATAAAAATCCTTAAATGGACTCTTGTATTCAATCTGATGGAGGAACCACCAATTACTTCTATTTGGATTATGTTTCCTGGTTTAAAACTTCATTTATTTCATCCCCAAATCTTTATTCTTTGGGCTCTATCTTTGGCGAACCTTTGAAGATGGATAATGCCACTCTTCATTGTACCAGACCTTTAATGGTCAGGATTCTGGCAGAAAGGGATGTCCCGACCCATTTCCTTGATTTTATTTGGATTCGTAGTGATAATAATAGATTTTGAAAGCCTGTGGAAATGGAATTTGTTCCTTATTACTTTACTAAATGTATTTTTTTTTGTCACTCTCAATCCTTTTGTTTTATAGTTCATCCCGAATTAACGAAAGGCAGAATTCCTTTGGCTAACAATCCTCATGGTAAAAATCACAATGGCACTGTTATTCTTAATAATCGTGCTAATGATTCTGGAACTGATTTGGTTGCTGAGGTCGAAAGACTAACTCCTAATAATGTTGACCCTTCTCATAATTTGTCAATTGGTACTATGAATGTTTTATCTACTAGAAATATTCCTAAGGTGGTCTCACCAAAGGATAATCTCATTTCAGCTCCTATTGATAATGCTGAGGAAATTAGTTCTGATGATAAGGTTATGAATAAGATGGATACAAAAGGAACTAAACTTCTACCTTTAAACTGACATATTGATTTTTCTAAAGCTCCTCTTGTTGATGACTGTCTAGTTTTGACTAGATTGAAACTTGAAGAGGATTGGATGATTCAAAGATCATTTAGGAAAAAGTTAATTAATGGGTAGTCGAGAGCTTAGTTATGTTAATCATACAACTCTTAATAGTCTTGGTATGTATAAAGTGTTGCTTTAGTTTACATTGCTTCTTCCTCTAAGCTTACTAGAGGTAGGAAAGTTAATGATAAAGTTCAACACTCTAATTTGGAACATTAGAGGAATAGCTAAGCATATTACCTATATAAGAATGAAGAATTTAATGCATACTTATAAGTTACAATTTTTTAGCATTCTTGAGCCTCTTGTTTCTATCAAGAAAAATAATAAATTCTTGGAGAATTTTGGTTCTTTCAAGTCTTTTTCTAATCTTATCAATAAGAGTTGGTTCTTATGGAAAGATCTCATAAAGATTGATATTCTTATCAATAATTATCAAATGTTGCATGTTAGAGTGCATATTCATGATGAGCCTTTTTTTCATCTATTATTTATGCCGGTAATACTAATTTAGTGAGATTGGAGCTCTAGAATTTGTTCTTATCTATTAATCCTTGTAATGAACCTTGGCTCATGTCAGATGATTTTAATATCATCTCTTCTGCTATGGAGAAGAAAGGTGGTGTGGCACCTAATCTTAATCTCATTATATTTTTAATCATGCTCTTATGTATGTTGGTCTTTTTTATTTGGGCTTTCATGGGAATACTTTTACTTGGCATAGAGGTTATGTTTTTGAAAGGCTTGAAAGGTTTGTTGCTCATGCTATGTGGACGAATATGGTTGTTCACAATGAGGTTCACCATTTAGCAATTTTTGTTTTTGATCATGCTCCCCTTCTTTTAAAAACTAAAGATGCTTTTTCTGAAGCTCTTTATCAATTTTTTTTAAATATGTTGCTTGTTCATGATAAATATAAACAATTTCCGCATAACAATTGGAAAATTGATGTTAATGACAGTTCTGGGTACAAGATGTGGCATTTACAGAAAAATATTGCCAAAGTTCTCAAACATTGGAATTGTGAAAGCTTGGGGAAGATTAATAGAGTCGTTGAGGACTTGGAGAAAAGAGTTAAGTATATTAAGAATGATTAAGCTAATAGTTTTGTTGGGTGGGATGATCTTCTTTAAGGTCAACAAGACCTTAATAAAGCCATTACTATGGAGGAATGTTTCCTTCCTCAGAAAGCTGCTAAAATTCATTTTTTGGATGGTGATAGGAACTCAGCCTATTACCATGCTTGTGTTAAAAATCGCAGAAGAGTTAATTTGATTTCTAAAATCTGTTGCAGTGATGAAAATACTCTTTCTAAATTTTCATTCTATTATGGCTGATGACATTACCTACTTCTCTAATATTTTCAGAAGTTATGGCTATTTGCTACCTAAGATTAATTCTACTCTTTATAGTTCTTCCAGTGTTCTTAATGATTCTAGTTTTTAACTTGTGTACCTTGTATTGATGAAATTAAAAATACTCTTGATAGCATGGAGGATGGTAAAGCGGCGGGCTCCGATAGTTTCACTACTGAATTTTATAAAAATGGTTGGGATGTTTTGAATGTTGAGCTTGTGGGGACTATTCAGGATTTTTTCAGAGGTATTGGTTTACCTAAGTGTTTAAAGCCTTCCACTATTGTTTTGATTCCTGAAGTTAATAATGCTGCTACTTAGGTGTCTTTCATCCTTCTTGTATTAATGATGTGGTGTCGAAGATTATTTCTAAGATTGTGGTTAAGAGGCTTTATCCTTTTTTGCATGATATTATTTCACCTAATCAGTCTACTTTTGTTGAAGATAGGAATATTTGTGATAATGCTCTTACTATTCAAGAGCTTCTCATGAATTTTGATAGAAAAGTTAGAGAGGAGAATGTTCTTTTCAATATGGATATTAAGAAGGGTTTTCACACTATCGGATGGGAATTCATTTTTGATATTCTTCATGCTATTGGCTTTAGTTCTGATTTTTGTAATTTGATTAGTAGAAATCATAGCAACAATTTTTATTCCTTATTAATTAATGGGCATAGGTGTGACTAGTTTATGGTTTCAAAGGGTTTTAATCAAGGGGACTCGCTTTATCCTTACCTCTTTATTTTTGCTTTTGATTACTTATCAAGGAGTCTTTATGGTTTGTTTGCTAAATACCCAAGTATGAATTATTTTCATAAGGTTATGATTAGTATATCTCATTTATTTTTTACTAATGAGTTGATTATCTTTACTAATGCTCTCAAGCATTCTATCAAGAAGGTTTTGGAAGTTATTCAGGATTTTCAGCTTATTTTTGGGCTGGTTTTTAACACCTCTAAATGCTATTTTTATTGTTCCAGACTTGTTATTCTACTAAGAAGAATTAGTTCATGGATTTTACGAATTTTAAGAAGGCTAATCTTCCTTTGTCTTACCTGGGATTCACACTTGATAAGGGCTATAAGCGGATTACTAACTGTTTAAGCTTGTTTGATAAAGTCAAGAGCAGAGTTCTCTCTTGAGAGAATAAATTTCTTCCCTTTAGAGGGAGAGCTTCTCTTCTTAAGAGTATTCTTACATCTCTTCCTCTATATTCTTTACAAATTTTTAATTTGCCTTTTGGTTTCATTAAAAGAATGAATTTCATTTCAATAAATTTCTATGGGAAGGCAATGGTAAAGCTAATATTCATTGGAAAGACTGGAGGATGCTTTGTAAACCTTTGTATAAAGGTGTTTTGGGTTTTAGTAGCATATCTGATTTTATTAAGATCAATTATATAAAGTTGTGGTACAGATTTCCTAAGAATAGTTATCCTTAGGCCTCATTGAAGCATGTTAAAAACTGTTTTAATAAGCATCCTTTAGCTATCTCTCACTATAAAAATGATTCTTACATTTGGAGAGAAATGTTGAAAGTTTCTAAGCATACTAAAAGTCTTTTTGGTTGGGAACTTGACAAAGGAAATTATTTCTTTTGGTTTGATGACTGGATGGGTAATGGTGCTCTTGTGGACCATTATGGTGGTCCTTTTGATGTTAACATACAGGTTAATAATTTTTTCAGGAAAGTTGCTGGAAGGAGGATATGCTGCTTCAAATGCTTAATATTAATGAGGCTAAGTTCATTTCTTCTATTTCTATTACCATTAAGAAGAATGATGTTCCTATTGTTAAAGGAAAGCTGGGTCATTCTTGCTCCAAAAGTTTTGCTATTTCTTTTCAGTTTTTTTAGGGGTTGAATCTTAAGCAGATTTGAAACCCTTGGTTAAATCTTTGTATATCCTTCTTCATTTTGAGAGTAGTCCATCATATCATTCTGCTTGAACAAAAAGCTATTGTTGCTAGATTTGTGGATGGGGATAGAAATAATAAGTATTATCATGCCTACATTAACTTTAAGAGGAAGTGTATTGCTACCCACAAAAATCATAGTCTCAGTGGAAGGTGGCTTGAGGACTCTATGGAGATTGCTAATGATGTTGTAAAGTACTTTCAAAACTTGCTGATATCACCAACATCTCTATGACTCATTGCAAGTTATAGCTCTTTTGAGAAGACAAAATTTATAATAGTGGTCTAGATCTTGCTTCCATACCTATTGAAAAGGAAATTTGGCTTGCACTCAATTTCATAGACTCAGGTAAGATGGCTGGTTTTAATGGCTTCTTAGCTAATTTTGACAAAAAGGCTTGATCTCAGATAAAGCAAGTTGTCATTGCTGCTATACAAAGCTTTTTTCAAGGTTTGGAAAAATTTTATAATGTTACTTAAAGTTAAAGGACCAATCAGGACCTTTTTCATAATTTTTTAAACTAAATTTTAATTATTATTTTTATTTTAAATTAATTTTGATGAGAAAATAAATAAAGAAAAACATTTTAAATTTTAAAATCAATTTTTAATGTTCCTTAATCCCTTTGACTTCACCGAACTTACCATCTTACTTTCATATTTTTTTACTTATATTTTACATTTTATAATTATTTTAATAAAATAGAAGTGAATCCTATAGAAAATTAGGGCTCTTAGGGCTAGAAGTGTTTTTTAACCTTGAAAAAATCAGGGAACATCCCTAACCACATGGGTAGTAGGTCCTAAAAATTTCATAACATGGTGATGCATATTTAATTTTTTATGATTCAAACAAAAGTAAAAGTGTTAATTAGTTAAGGATTAATATTAAACAAATATTTTAATTTTTTTGTCAATTAGATTGTACTCCGTTTATTGAGCATAAGGGTATTTTTCGTTTATTTTTGTAATTTTTCTACATCATGATACAATTTTTTGAAGTTATTTTTAATTTTTTGAATTTAGTTAATTCAAAAAAATCCTGATTTATCTACTTAACCTTGTGACATCTGACTCATCCTTGACGTCTTCAAAAAATTAGATGTCGTCTCACGATTTTTTGTGCTTTCCAAGTGGACTGCCTCGTCATCCCGTGATCCAGGATCTTTAACCGAACTGATGTGCCCTTTGAACCAATCCACGCCATCCATTGTAAATACATGGAAATGAATGACATTTGTTCATCATCTCCAATGAATCATACCTCGTGAACCATCCAAACTCAGAGCTAAGATATCCCTCGTTACTTAAACAAATTAAGTGTGGTTTATTCCTATAGCTTCATTAAAGTGAGACAAACACATCTTTATGGACAGATGGACATGGATTGATCATTTTCTTCACAAAAGACCAAAACTAAGACAAAATTAGGGGTTTTGAGCTTATACTTTTGCCTAAGGGTGAGGCCTCGATTGGGTTGGTTGAGAAGCTTTGCCTTGACACCATGAACTTCCAAGTCTTAGTTTTCTCTGTGGTCGGGTTTAGGTATGACCTAGATCAAATGTTGGATCGTGTTTGGTCTAGCATAAGGTTAGAGGTCCTGGGAGATGGGGGTTTTGATTGTGGGAGTGATTTTGTGGTATGTGGAAGCTTTTAAAAGGCTCAATTTGAAGTTTTATGGAATTTAATGAAATGGAAAAAAAAGCCATAGATTTCAGTTAAAAAATTAAGGTTTTGAGGTGGGGGAGAGTAGCTAAAAATAATTGGGATGAGCTTTGTACGAGTGTAGACGTTGTTTGGGGTGTATTTACATATATACATACGACTCAATTCTTATGTAATTACATATCTAACACCAAAATTTTAATTTTTACATAAATGTCATCTTACATATGCATTAAAAGGTTCATTTCATACTTTAAAATTAATAAAGTGGTATTATTGATGTGATATGAATGATTTGGGTGGTAGAAGTGTAAGAAATAAAATTTCGGTGTTAGTTATATAAATATATACGAATTTGGTGGTATATATATAAATGTCCCAAAAGAAAACATATAATTGACGTCATCCATAAATGAAGAAATCTTGGATTAAGTATTTTTTTCCCCAATAAGACCAAAAATATTATACAGGATTCAAAATGTGACTTCACTTTGAGAGACTACCTTGATTGCTACAGCTTCTTAAAAATATGTTTATAAATTATAAATATTTGAAATAAACAACTTCCCATTATAAAAAATTTTAGAAAAAAAAAAAAGGTTTTTAATCATCAATCATCTAAAACATTAAATATAATATTTTAAAAACCCAAACTTTAAATATTACATTTTAAACACCTTTTTTGTTAGAACCGCTCTCCTTTACGAAAAATTATTTCATATGTGCAACGCATGGAAGCCTGTATGTGGTAGCCAATTAGAAAATGTCACATGGAATCCGGCCCCGCTATTATTATTTAGGTTTAAAAGTCTATTATATTACGCCCGACCCGGCCCGAATCCCGCCCAAGCAAAAAAACATGCACTTTTGTCATTTTCTCTTCTCTTCAATTGGAAAAAAAGGCATATTTTGTCTCCTTTAGATATAAGGATTCGGGATATTCTCATTTCATTTCCTTTCTAGGATCCATTCGTATTCGGTGGATTTGGTTCGATGAAAGCATTTCTTGATGAAGAAATTTTGTTGGAATCTCAAAATGCTTGCGAGAAACATAACAATGAGCTGGAATCTCAAAATATTTTCGAGAATCATGAGAATGAGCTAATGTTAGATACTATAGAAGGAATTTGGTAGTTAGGTTATACTTGTTTGACTTCATATTAGGTTTTAAGGAATATTTGTTTTGTTAATGAAATTTGCTCGGTTTTTATATGACGTGTAACACTAAGTTTCGGTTAGGGTGGGACGTGGTGTTATTCAGGTAATATCACGATGATATACTGGTTGTTTTTGGAGTTGTTTATCATTTCTGATTGTTCATCATAGTTTTAGTGGGTTAAATAACTGTCATAATGAAGTGTAGTTCTCGTCGATGTAATGGGGTTAATGGGTAGCTATTATCGTCGTCGTAATGGTGTCAAAGTGTTAAGTATCATTTGCTTGTAACGTTATTGTGGTGAGGATTTGGTGTTATTTTTCTAGTATCATAGTCTTATTAAGATAATATTGGATCTGTTGACTTGGTTTTGTTTTGGTGCATTATGTTGACGTTTAATGGTGTTATGCTTGTGTTATTGTGGTGTTATGCGTGTGTTTTTTGTCTGTAAGGTCTCCTATATGGTGGGGTGGTAATGTGGTGTTATTTTGGTATTCTCATGGTGTTATTCTAGTGTTATTTCATCTAATTAGACATTTTATCAAAGTTTTATATTGGCATTTTAATTGTGTTATCAGGGTTTTATTATGGTTTTATCAAGGTGTTATGTGTTTATTATAGGCTTTTAACGATGATGCTAGTAACATTTCTTAACGAGATTTGATTGGTCTGTTATATTGGCATTGCAATGGTGTTATTTGGGTTATATTATGATATTATGATGGTGTGATTGATGCATTGTAGCCTTGTATCAAATTCCTCTTGGGGTGCTAATGTTGATGTTTAAATTTACAGTCATCCGAAGCAGAGAAATTGCTTCATACAGTTATTCACAATGAGAAGCCTATGAACAATAATGTGTATATGCACACCATATTAGATTTACTGTGCGAAAGGAACATAGTGGTTTCTGATCGAATTCAAAGAAGCTTAAGACAAAGGACTTTGTTTCTATTAAGGCTGGTTTCAAGAAAGAGTTGAAGGACACTATTACGGTGAGGTTCAAAAGAGCGGACACAAGGGCTGGTTGTCCAGCCTTGTGTTTTATCACGGTGTTATGTGTATATTATAGGCTTTTAACGATTATGCTAGTAAAATTTCTTAATGGGATTTGATTGGCATATTATATTGGCATTGCAATGGTTTTATTTTTGTTATATTATGATATTATGATGGTGTGATTGATGTATTGTAGCATTGTATCAATTTCCTCTTGGGGTTCTAATGCTGATGTTTAAATTTGCAATCACCCGAGGCAGAGAAGTTGCTTCATGCAGTTGTCTACAATGAGAAGGAAGCCTATGAATAGTACTGTGTATATGCACACCATATTGGATTTACCGTGCAAAAGGAACACAGTGGTTTCTGGCCGAATTCAAAGAAGCTTAAGACAAAGGACTTTGTTTGTGGTAAGGTTGGTTTCAAGAAAGAGTTGAAGGACATTATCAAGGTGAGGTTCAAAAGAGCGGACACAAGGACTGGTTATCCAACCATGATATGATATTTCATTGACTTTTAAGGCAACTGGTTGGTTAAGAAATACATAGAAATTCACAACCATCTGTTGGTGGAGGACGGTGACAAGCATCTGTTGCGTTTCAGCAGAAAGATGTGTGACATCAGTGTTGATGTCCTCAGATCAATGACAAAATCAGGGATTAGAACCAGTGATTCATTCAAATTCCTTGCTACTGAGGTCGGAGGAGTGGAGAATCTTGCTTGCACAATGAGGGATGCATATATTTCATACAAAGAGAGATAAGAGTTCAAATTGAACTAGGGGATGATAATTCTCTCATACAATTGTTCACTATGCGGCAAACGGAGGATCCAATGTTTGCGCAAGACTTCCAAATTGATGAGTCGAGTTGTTTGGTGAATTTTTTTATGGTGTGATGGGATGTCCAAGATTGATTATGACTGCTTTGGGGATGTAATAATATTTAATACAAGTTATAGACTGAATAATTACACTTTATGCTATGCTCTGATTGTCGGTGTGAAACACCACTGGTAGAATGTTCTCTTTAGTGTTGGTTTTTTGTCAGATGAAATGATTGAATCATTCAAGTGGTTATTCAAATAATTTATTCGTATAATGGATAATAAGCATTCAATAACAATATTCACTGACCAGGATCAAGTAATGTCTAAATCCATTGAAGAGTGTCTTCTGCACACCAGACATAGATTTTGTCAATGACAAATTTACAAGAAATTATCTTCAAAATTCCATTGTGGCATGGGTAGCAAGAGAGTCAATGATCTTTTTTATAAATACTTGAGCAGATGTGACTTAGAAGAGGAGTTCGAAGAAACTTTGGGTGAAACGATCAAAAAGGAAACCTACACGAGAATGTTTTATTTGATGAATTGCATAATATCAGACACAAGTGGTCAACCGCTTTCAATAAAGAAATTTTTGGAATGAGGATTCTATCAACGCAAAGAAGTGAGACCACTAATAAGATTCACCATGGTGTCTCCAATGCAACAAGAACCCTCATCGAATGCTTTTTGGGTCTTGAAAATGTCATAAAATCTTGGAGAAGAAATGAGAAGGATGAAAATTTTAAATGTCAGCAATCTGCAATTTCTCTCACTGTAAAAAGTGATCCCGTGTTGAGATAGGTTGCTCTACTTTACAAAACGAAGTTATATTCAATGTTTGAAGCAAAGTTTCTACAAGGTTTGTGTGGGCTAGCTGTGGAGTGCTCCGCTAATATGGATCAGAATTTTATATTCGAACTCTCAAAAATAAGGACATAGAGAAACCCTGGATTGTTAAACTGAACAGAGGTAAGTATGATATTACTTGTAGTTGTAAAAAATTTGAAATGATGTGCTTATTATGTCCTCACGCTCTAAGGGGGTTTCTTCAGCACAAAAATGTAACAAAATTCCCTGATAAATATATATTACATTGGTGGTTTATTAATACTAAAAGGGACATTAAAAACAATTATTACTTTGCACATCTTAAGGGGTAAAAAATGTTGCCAAATATTGCAAGTGAACTCATCTATCTCGATCACATTCATAAATTTGCATATCATATCAGCACCAGAACATGAGGTCATGAACTTGCCGAGAAGCTTGTGTTAGAGGCATTTAATAAACTAACAATCGATGTCGAAGCCATACTAAGTGGATGAGAGCCTCAGGAAAATTTAAAATCAAAGAAGAAGAACACACAGAGTAAAGAGTAAAATGTGAATGATCCCACGAAGATGCGCCCAAAAGAAATATCTAATGCAAGGTTAAAAGGCTACTGAGAAAAAAATAAGAGAATTAAAAGTAAATGTTACCTATAACTTTAAGTGTTGCTTTAGTTCATTGAATCATTACTCGCTAATATGTAATATTTTATACAAGAAAGGAGAAAGATACTGGTTCAAGTCATGATAGCGTTTGGCAATGCGAGCCAAATATTTTTTCATTGGTGGATCACTTTAGTCAGGTTGAGATCTCGATGTTGCTAAAATTTTTGTTTTGTGATTTCCATTATTTTGAAGTATACTTATTTCCTGACATTTGCTCATTACTACTATTAATGAACAAGAATTTTCTAAAACACAACACACAAAGACTCATACTAGCTTATTAATGGACATAGATGATAATATATAGAACGTGTTGCCATAATACGGGTTTATCATTATATGTAATGTTTAAACTGTAATAGACTATTTATTCAAGAGTTATTATTATCGCATTATTAGTGTTTAAAATGTAACAGTCTTTTGTATTTTTGTCATTTTATTCAGGATTTATTATGGGTTTATTATTGTGTAGATCCATTGTAATATTGTCATTTTATTATTGTCGCGTAAAAATACTGAAGTACAACCGCTGCGGATAAAAACTTGATAAATTTTCTACCATTCTGCCTGGTTTGATTGGAATCTGTTGCGGCATATTCCAATAAAACCAGCACTTGTGGTACAATAATATATTAGAATACAACCCAAACATGACCGTAAAAATACCGAAGTACAATCGCTATGTATAAAACCTTGATAAAATTTTTGCCGCTCCATCTAGTTTGATTAGAATCTATGGCAGCATATTCCAATAAAAGCAACTCTCGTGGTACAATAATATATTAGAATACAACCCAAACATGACTGTAAAAATACCAAAGTACAACTGTTGTGGAAAAAACTTTTGATAAAACTTCTTCCGCCCTACTGTTTGATTAGAATCTCTGGCTGTATATTCCAATAAAATCATCGCTCGTGGAATATTATATAAGAATACAACCCATACACTACCGTTAAAATACTGAAGTACAACCGCTGCGGATAAAACCTTGATAAAAGTTCTCCCGCTCCACCTGGTTTGATTGGAATATCTGACGACATATTCCAATAAAATCAGTGCTCGTGGAACAATAATATATTAGAATACAACCCAAACACGTCCGTAAAAGTACCGAAGTACAACCGCTGTGGATAAAACCTTGATAAAATTTTTGTTTGCCTAGTTTAATTGGAATTTATAGTGACATATTCCAATAAAATCAGCTCCTGTGGAACAGTATATAAGAATACAACCTAAACACGACCATAAAAATACCAAAGTACAACCACATATTCTTAAAAAACCATGATCGTTGACCAATATATTATAATAAAACTACAATACTGCTGAGAAACAACCACATAACAACATCCCATCCGGTAAATCAAATAATTTGAGAACTCGATGTTGTCAAAATCTGTGTATATTTATTCAAAAAATAAAACTGTAATATTATTTTGAAATAAAATCTGTGTATATTTATTTTTGTCTTACTTTACTTGTATGCTGTTATTGTAGTTTTATTCAATATTTATAGCGAGTTTATAATAAAACCTCGATCGTTGAACAATATAACATTCTAATAAAACCTTGGACTTATTTACTTCTGCTGGTTTGATTAGAATATTTGGCAGCATATTCTAATAAGACCACGGTCATTGAACAATACATTAGAATACAACGAGAATACTGTAGAGATAAAACCACAATACAACATCTATCCCATTAAATCAAATACTTCATAAATGCCACCATAATAAAATAGAGATAGAACAGCTTGGAATATTCTAATAAAATGTGTCTCTAAATATAATACAACCAAACTAGGTAGAGATTAATGTTTCATTCGCAATATAACCCCAAACACAAAATTTAATATTAATGTTTTATTGGCAATTTATCTAATATAATAAAGATAACACATCAGTTCGATCTTATTTAACAGAGGAGAACCAGCTGCAAAGTTCATATGCTAACTCTGCCTGAAATCTTGGTATTTCTTCCTGTCAGCGCAGCTCCTTACTCAAATCAACTGGGTCCACCTGAATAAGTTTTTCGATGTACTTACAAACAAACATGTCGTAGTCAATGTTGTTACTTTGAGTTGGTACACCCTTAACCATTGTCAACCCCCATTTTCTCAGTTTCCTCGTACCAAAACATAGCCTAGCATCAGCTGCAAAAATTGATATCTATAAAGGTTGATGACACACTTGTTATTGCCTGGGAAAATCAGAATGGAATTGATATATCATGTGACATAAACTTACAATGCGTTCGCATACTGCCTTATGCATTTTATTGGGTAATGAATAATATAGTCTCCATTTCTTATCTTTCAAGTCAACTATCAACAATACCCAATGTCAGTTTTCCACAGTGGGAAACAAGATGATCTCAGCATTTTTAACTGCTTCCTTGGTGATGTGGCCGAAAAAACTTAAGTTTTCGCCACCCTACATTTTACGATAACCCTGCATGAATTAACACACTTTTAATATTTTCATTGACTATAAAAAAATCTTACAATGTCCATTATTTTATTTATACATATTATAAAGATGAGACGTATAGGTATCGCCGAAATGAGGTTTGACTATCAGTACTCCTATGAAGAATGTGGGATAATGCATCCATTCGATCGTTGCCAATCCATCCATTGCACAGTACGTCATCCATCATACCCTGATCTATGAATATCTCTTTAAGTTTGACAATAAAGTCATTCCTAAAGGGTACACATAATATCTTTATCAGTTCAATTTAATAAAATTATAAAGTAAAGACAGGTTGAAGATTTACTCACTTTATAGGGTATTGTGATAAGCACTGATCAATTATTGTTTGCATTTCCTCAGATATTAGTGCTTGCCCAGGAAGTCAATGTGCAACTCTGTCATTGATGACTACACATAAACAAAGCTGTTGAAATATCTAATGTACTAAACAACATATAAGAAAGTATTACAAAGTAGGTTAGAAATACTGTTGATTCAGGTACGTCCACTGGAGCTGGTAACCGTGCATGTACCGGAGGTACAAATACCATTATCTGCAAGGCTATTTGAGTTGTTGGTGACGAAATATTTATATTGGACTGTTATGAGGTTGATGACTTATCAACTATTGGCTATTCTGAGGTGGCAGCAGTATCAAGTAGTTGTTCTACAATATTAGAAATTTGTACATTTATTTTTTCTAGCAATGCGATATTCTCTTCATCAGTCATTAGATCATCAAGCTGAGGTTGTTCATCAGCATCCTTTATTGTTTTTTCTCGTTTATATTCAAAAAGAGTGAAAGTGGAGCTCACACCATTTTTCCTACGACTGCATCGACCCTTAACCCTATGTAATAAGCTGGAAATCGACTGTGTGACTTGGGTGGGCATTCCAACAGTTGTGAATTCTTCCTGTAAACCCCTTTCTTCAGTAGTTCCTTGTTCGACATGAGATGCTTGATAGGAGGAGGAAGGGAAGGAGGCTGGGCAGATTCCTCCTCAACATGCAGGATTTCAACAGGAGGAGAGGGGGGCTGGACAGATTCCTCATCAGCATTTGGGATTCCAACAGGATGGGAGGGGGATGGGAAGATTCCTTATTAGCATGTGGGATTACAACAGGAGGGGAGGGGGCTGGGAAGATTCCTCATCAGCATGTGGGATAGGGGAGTTGGGCATGTTCCTCATCAACATGTGGGATTACAATAGGAGGGGAGGGGGCTGAGCATATTCTTCCCTAGTACTATGCTTATATCAGCTCCATCTTTTTCATTTTTATCAATTTTATTCTGCAGTATAACATTTGGTCTTGCAGAACCAAAACTCCAACAGTTATTGTGTTAAGAGTCCCTTGGAACTCCTTGAACCATTTCTTCTGTCCTTTGATCAGATCAATTATTGATTCAAGGTTCTTGTTCATTATACTATAAATTGGTTCAGGGGCAGTCTCCCCTGAGACTAATGGCCCCATATCAAATGATACATGAGGTTCTGCTCTAACTTCAGGCTGACGGTTTTGAAAATGTATAGCTGGCGTTGGACTGGGTAGTCCCTCATCTAGATTGGCCAGCAAATTGAGTTCTTCCTCTTTCAAATTCAAAAATTTATCATTGACCTACAATTTGTTTTAGGATAAAAATGCCTTAATCACTAGTACATAAAAAATTATTAAACAACAGTGTAAATGACTAACCTGTTCAGTGGTTAGCATTTTAAAGGCTACATCTATCTGTGAGGAGTTCAAGATAACAGTTGTTGGCCATCTCAACATTCTGGGTCTGGACTTAGCATTGACAGGAGTTACCACAGATGATGCTAAAAAAACCAGAGCTGCATAAAAGTTACTAGATATTCAACATAAAAGATAATTAATAAACAGTAACGATATTCAGCTTATACTATATACTGACCGTAAGCAAATAAAGAAAACCATTAATGTATCCAATAGGTCGATTCAACAATAATTTGATGGCCACTGCATTAATTTGCTCTATAAAGAAATCACAGAGCGTAGCCGACCAATTAAATGAGAAAATATTCTGAATGTTCTCCTCAAAGTTATTAAGTCCTTCGGGTACACTAAAATTACTGGAGGGAAAAAATAGATTTGACAACAAAAATTTTATAAACAATTTAGCAAATGGGGTAGAAGACCCCCCTCTTGTGAAGTCCAAAAGATTATTCTTCATTTGTTGGGCATCCACGCCACAAGATGGACGTTTACTCCACTTTGGCACTACATCTCTATTTAACATGCTAATTAGTAGGACAATTTTATCGGGCAGCAGTCTTAGCTCTTTCCCTCCAATTTTGAAAACCATTTTATCGTGCTGCCAACATTACAAAATTTATAGTGTCAAGACATTCCCTTGAGGATAAGGAGGGAGCTCCAAGAACTTCTCAACATTCATTGCTCTAATCTCATTTCTCGTGTCCTTAGATATTGAATGCCTGACTTTATCCAACACATCTATCACTACAGATGACCGATATCTACAGCTCATTAATCTTGGGTTCACAAACCTACAAAAATAATATAATGCAATAAATAGCAGGTGTTATAACCTTAAATTTCAATGTCATTATTAAGGTGTTATTCGGGTATGATTGTATTATTATGGTATTATTATGGTTATATTATTCACGAAGTACTACGGTATTATCATGGTTATATTACGGTATTATTAAGGTTATATTTCGATGGTATTATTCTTGTACTATTATTACAGTATTAACTGTTTAACCAGTATTATAGAATTATTATGGTTTTATTTTATCTTTATTATTCAGTATTAATCAAGTTTTGTATAGGAGAAATGCATTTTAATTAAAGGAATTGTATTTTATTTAAAAGAACTGTTGATAATCTTTTCAAAGAAAAATGACCAAGAAAATATAATATTACATGGAGGAACCCTCTTCAATAACTTTCTTCTTATTGTCATCAGATTTTTTCTTCTTCTGTTCATCGGACTCCATTCTCGATGGCTCATCTTCGGTTTCCATTCTCAATGGCTCTTTGGCTTCAACTATCATAGGGTTTTCTTGGGTTTCCATCTCAGAAGGCTCGGCTTCCATCTTCATAAGCTGAACTCTAGCGGTGAAGTAGCGAATGTACTTTGACCGGCGAACGTAGACTCGAAACCCTAAACAGGTGAGAAATGACAAAAGAGGTGGTGTGTCTGTCGGTTTTACTCCGAAGTTTTTTTTCCGATAAGCATTTTGTATTATGTTTCCGACCAATTTATTCAGAGCGCTCGGATGGGAGTAAAGCCGGGTCCCACATGATAAAAGCATTTTTTAATTTCAAAGAACACTCGAATGTTACCATAATACAACCATACTAATACTTGACTTAATAAATACATAATAATGCAATAATAAAACCACGATAACACCGCAGTGCACAACAAAAATACCGCAAAGCTAATAACATCAATGCCACCATTATAAGACCCAAATAATACCATAATACAACAATATTAATACGTCACCACGATGTTAATAAACAGAAATGTTAATAACACTCTAATCACTCCACAATAAAACAATAATACTACATAACAAAATATAGAGCAATAGTACTCGAATAATTCACTAATAATACCACAAAATTATAGGCGGTCAAATAAACATAACGAAACATAGAACAATAATCACCATTTCATACATCTATGACAGTCGAATAAACATCAATAGTATATGAGAAAGGGGAGGTCGGTCCGTTGGTTTGTAGATTCAGCTCTGACCAAAAGAAAATTTGTTTAGATTTTCATACCTATTTTATACTATTTTTGATGATATTGCACTTTAAAGAAATGCATTTTTGATGTTTTGTTGCAGGAATGATGAATTAGAATCATTGGAGCAAAAAGATCCAAAAAGAAGTGAATTTGGAGCGAAAATGACCAAAATGTGAAGATTTGAACTAGGGCGCTGACGGCGAGCCCAACGGCGCTGACGACGGACTTTTCCCGAGACTCCAGAATTAATTCACTTAGAAGGCCCGCCAACGGTACCCTCAAGGTCGCCGACGGCGAGCTCGGCAGTTATGTCCAACAAAACATTGGATGAGGATGAATTTTGGAGGGGTGCTTAGGTAACTCTTAAGAAAACTCATCCACAACTTTAAAAGAAGATTTTGGCCGAAAATTAGAGAGAGCCGAGGGGTCCTAGATGTTAGAAAGGTCCTGGAGGTTGGAGATTTTCCATTAGTTTTTGCTAGAGAGTCTAAATTGTGAGGAATTCTTTGAGAGATTGTAAGAGTGGAGGGAAAGTGAGAGATTTCTTCATCCTTGCCGCTTTGAAGAGGAATTTTGTGTGCCGTAAAGAAAGGAAGAGATTCAGAGGAACTTCGAGGAGTTTTCTTGGGGAGAAATTAGAGATAAGTTTATTTATTGTTATAGTTTGTATGACTTTGATTTTATATATGAATTCCAAGTTTTGTTGTGTCTTCCCCATGAGATCTGAGTAGTTTTCTCTGTCTTTCTCCTTGTCTTGAGATTTTGTGAAATAGTGATTTGAATTCCTGAAGCCATGAAAATGTTTAAGAAATTGTGATGATCTTTTCATTAATTTACTTTCAATCTTGCATGAAAATGTTATTTCTCCTTATCTTGAGATTTGTGAAATGGTGATTTGAATTGGTGAAGCCACGAAAATGTTTAAGAATTTGTGATGATCTTTTCACTTCAATCTTAATTTACTTTCAATCTGGCCAATTGATTTGTTAAATTATGTTACTTTCAATCTGGCCCAATTGATTTGTTAAAATATGTTGAGTTTTACAACTAAAGTGAATGGTGAAGTCATGAAAATGTTTAAGAAATTGTGATGATCTTTTCACTTCGATCTTAATTTACTGAAGCCATGAAAATGTTTGAGAAATTGTGATGATCTTTTCACTTCGATCTTAATTTACTTTCAAATCTGCCAATTGATTTGTTTAAAATATGTTGAGTTTTACAACCGAATAATTGGCAAAACCATGAAAATGTTTTTGGTAATTTGAATTGGTGAAGCCATGAAAATGTTAAAGAAATTGTGATGATCTTTTCACTTCAATCTTAATTTATTGGAGCCATGAAAATTTTAAAAAAATTATGATGATCTTTTCACTTCGATCTTAATTTACATTCAATCTGACCAATTGATTTGTTAAAATATGTTGAGTTTTACAACTAAAGTGAAGATTACAGGCATGTCAAAACCCTTGGAAGTTGGGTGAAAATTAAATAGGGAAATAAAATTATCGGGCGTAGAATTGGAGATTTTAGAGTGACAAACTAAAATCTAATAGGGAAATAATATTATCGGGCGTAGAATTGGAGATTTTAGAGTGACAGAATAAAATCCCCAACTAAGGATTTAGGGAGGTCAAAGCCCTTGGAAGTTGGGTGCAAATAAATAGGGAAATAATATTATCGAAAATAGAGAAATAATACTATGGCGTAGAATTGAAGATTTTAGAGTGACAGACTAAAATCCCCAATTCGGTCCTATCGTTTGGCTGTTTAGGGAGGTCAAAGCCCTTGGAAGTTGGGTGCAAATAAATAGGGAAATAATATTATCAGGCTAGAATTGGAGATTTTAGAGTGACAGACTAAAATCCCCAATTCGGTCCTATCGTTTGGGTGCTAAATTGGAGATTTTAGAGTGATAGACTAAAATCCCCAATTCGGTCCTATTGTTTGGGTGCTGAAGTGTAGATGTTAGCCCTCAGATTTGGGTGCAAATAAATATGGAAATAAAATTATCGGGCGTAGAATTGGAGATTTTAGAGTGACAATTGGAAGTTGGGTGAAAATAAATAGGGAAATAAAATTATCAGGCGTAGAATTGGAGATTTTAGAGTGACAGAAAAATCCCCAATTTGGTCCTATCGTTTGGGTGCTGAAGTGTAGATGTTAGCCCTCAGGCGAGGAAATAAATAGGAAAATAAAATTATCGGGTTTAGGGAGGTCAAAGCCCTTGGAAGTTGGGTGCAAATAAATAGGGAAATAATATTATCAGGCTAGAATTGGAGATTTTAGAGTGACAGACTAAAATCCCCAATTCGGTCCTATCGTTTGGGTGCTAAATTGGAGATTTTAGAGTGATAGACTAAAATCCCCAATTCGGTCCTATTGTTTGGGTGCTGAAGTGTAGATGTTAGCCCTCAGATGACTAAAATCCCCAATTCGGTCCTATCGTTTGGGTGCTGATGTGTAGATGTTAGCCCTCAGGCGAGGGAAATGTGGGAGCTCCGAAGTGAGAGACGGTATCCTTCCAGCCTAGCCGCAGATTCAGTAAACAAATGTAGAATTAGTCAATGTTCTTTATACCTGGATCAAAGGGTAAATAATAAGTATGCTCCTATTTGACACAATACAAATTGAACTGATTCACTTTATCAATTCACTTTAATTTCTTGACAAGAAGAATACTTTCTTATATATTGAATATCACATTAAAAACCTCATTAGTATAATTAGTTATTTAAGAGTTTTTAGAATTGCCTATTTATTTCAATTGCTTATTAGTGACAGATAAGCAAATTGAATTCCATTGTTGCGATTGAGTATTACTTTTTTAAAATCTTAGTTCGTAGTTCTAATATTACTCCCTATGGGATCAATATATAGGACTTCATTAGAGTCTTATATTACTTGAGATATACGTATACTTGCGTTGATAAGATTCTAATCTACTCCCTGTGGGATAGATATCTAAGACTCCATTAGAGCCCTATATTACTTGAGTGATACGTATACTTGCGTTGATAAGTGTGAAATGGGATCAATATCTATGACTCCATTAGAGCCCATTATTACTTGAGCGATACGTATACTTGCGTTGATAAGTGTGACTTCGAATCTATAACCGTTGTTAAGTTTTTGGTGTCTGAGTGATACGTATACTTACATTGATAAGTGTGACTTTATAATTATTGAATATTTTATACATATATTACTTGAGCGATACGTATACTTGCGTTGATAAGTATGACTTTACAATTATTGAATATTTATTACATCCATATCGAAATCTATAACTATTATTAAGTTTTAGTGCAATTGCTGAGGAATTAAATCTTCTAGCAGCAGTATTAAATACTTGTATTTTTAAGCATATATAAAGTCACCTGAGGAATTAAATCTTTTAGCAGCAGTATTAAATACTTATATTTTTAAGCATATATAAAGTTGTTGTCAAGCTCCAACTATGTTGGTCAAATTTGTGGGCAATGAAATTAGAGTTATTTGATGACTCATTGAGGGCTTGGTTAGAATCAGTGAAGAAGTAGAAATTTGCAACATCTGTAATATTCATTTTATTGGAAGGGAGAGTTCCTTATTGCTCGGAGGCAATGAGATTGAGTTATTTAGTAATTCAGATAATCTTGAAAGATAAGCAGTCGAAAAATTATTCACATCAATGATCAAAAGTTAATTAAGAGGAAGTTTTAGGTTATTCGCACATCTAAAGTTGATGGAGTTATATAATATGATGCCAATGCCGATGATGTGATTTGTATTGGGTAATTCAGGGTAATGAGTTTGTTAAATTGTGGAAACATGCTAAAATGTTATTGCAAGTTATGATGTTCTGGACTTCTTAAGTGTCATGTGACTGGTGTTCCAACTGGTTCACCGGACGGAATGCCATTTACATGAGACTTAAGAAGTCCAAAACATCATAACTTACAATTACATTTTATTATGTTTTCACAATTTAGCGAACCCATTACGACTTACTCGATACAAATCACATCTTCACCATTGACACCATATTTTATAACTTCCTCAACTTTAGATGTGCGAACTACCTGAAACTTCCTCTTAATCAACCTTTGATCATTGATGTGAATGATTTTTTGACTGCTTATCTTTCAAGATTAGCTGAATCATTAGATAACTCCATCTCATTTCTTCCGAGCAATCAAGAAACTCTCCCTTCCACTAAAATGAATATTACACATATTGCAATTTTTAGCTTCTTCATGATTCTAACGAAAACTCAATGAGTCGTTAAATAACTCTGATCGCATTGCCCACAAATTTGTATCAAATAATTTAAAAAATCGTACTTGGACTGTTCACCCTTGTTACTCCTTTCCTGCATGCAATGATTTAAGTTATAGAAATGCAATGCTCTAAAGAGAAATAAATTTTCAAAATACGAACACTATTGTAAAACAAGTGTGCCTACTATAACAACAATGACAATAACACCATAATCACACAATAATAAAACCACAAAAATACAACAAGAAAACTGTCTTCAACAGTACGATGACACAACAATAAAACCATAATAATACCACAATAGACCCACAATAACACCAACATCCCTCGTTAACAAAAATAACACGAGAATACTGCCAAGATATGCCGCGGTAACACTTAAAACCATTATCCTAGACTAAATTCCAGCGACAACAACTTCGAATAACTTGAAAATCACTAAAGTAACACTCGATAAACCAGAGAAACAACTGTTTGAACATAAGTAATGAGCAAATGCCAGAAGTATCCCTCCTATAAACAACTAAAGTAACTATTAAATCAACTAATTAAACCTCCGATAAACCCAGACAAATGCCACAACTATCTATTAAATCAAAAAATAAAACTCGCACAAACCATTGAACCCTAAAACCACAATAATGTCTTCAAGATAAAAAAAACATTCTGAGTGAAGCTAAACTCACTTGGATCTTGAAGTCGTTGTCGTTGTTATCGTCGAAAACATTCTGAGTGATGCTAATCTCATATGGATTTGGAAGTCGTTGTCGTTGTCCTCGACGAGAGAGCAATCCATTTCGGCAGCTTCAAACCCTAAAGTGTGAAAATAAAGTGGGGGGAAACCTTTATGCTTTTCATTTTCCGAAAAAAGTAGGGTTGGGTCTGCCGTAGGAGTTAAAATATAAGGAATTTATATATTTTACATTAGTGGGGCCGGATTCCTCATGACATTTTCTAATTGGCTACCGCATAGAGACTTCCATGCATTCCACGTATAGAATAATTTTTCCACCTTTACATATTATTGAAGGCTTTTAAGTGAATCTCTGAGTGTTAAAATATTATATTTAAAATTCTGAGTGGTTGAAATATAATATTTAAATTTTAAGTGATTAAAATATTTTATTAAATAGTTTAGATTATTCTTAAAGTAAAAATTTAAAAAAAAAAGAAAAATTGGAGAGAATTGTGATGATGTTCTTCGACAAGTTCGCACAGATAGGCGAGCGCTGGATTAGGCATTCGTTATAGGTTTACTTCATATTTTGCTGCCGTTCTTGATGCTCGGAACATTTCGGCGCTTTTTTCCTGCAGGGCTCTGCAATCGTCGCGAATTTTTATGGAATTCGCTAGGGTTTTTATCTACAGCATCGACCCGGGATAAACGGGGATCACTGGAGCTGGAAGAGGTGCAAAAGGTCCTCAGTGACGTCAAGGCGGACGATGTGAGGGTGATACACGTGGGCGACCAATGTAACTGCACTGACCACATAGTCATCGCCACCGGCAGGTCCACCTGGCACGTCAAGAACATCGCTCAGGCCCTTCTCTACAAGGCAGGTTTGCTTCCGCATTTCTTAAATTGTTCATCCTTGGAGGCTGGGCCTTAGCATTGCTTGCAGGATAAATAAGACGATTGATTTGCTTATTGATTGATGTGGTCAGCATGCGCTCAGGCTGTTTCGTTTTTCTCCAGTCTTAGTTGTGCTTATCTAAGTTGGCCCAATGTGCATATAAATCATGGAAGAATGATTAAGGAAGGGACTAAAAGGGGTAAACTAGAGGTGGATATTGAATTTGAATAATGGAGAATGCATGTACTATGAAAAAAGCTTTGTGTTGTGTGTATATTTTAGTTCATTGCGTTTCAGTCTGTAATGATTATTAAACTGCCATGTTTTCGTTAAATGATTTTACATAAGGCCATAGGTTTCCCACCTATCCCCTTGGGTGCATAATGTGTATACCTGCAGCGCAAGTGTTGTTGGTTTGCAGCACGTGGCTTCATGCACAAGCTGCCACCCTGAATAAGCTTTTTCTCTAATCATTATCATTAGCTTTGTCCCTATTATGTCGATTTAATTTGATGAATCCTTCTCCTTATATTTATTTTCAGCATGATTTGCGTTAGCTACAGCTAATTCAAGTTTTTTTAACAATCAATGACCAATTTGTTTAGTCTAAAGGCCTTCGTTTGAGTAACTAAAACTGAATACATGGAATGTAATTTTAGTAATAGTAGCTCTAGTGGTAGAGTTGTAACTGTGGGTGATCAAATCATTAAAATGTGTAAATATTTTACTCAGGTCTATTGTTCAAAGTGATGGTGATATAGATGGAGATCTTATTAGTAGAAATGAAGTTGGTTGAGGTGGAAGAATGCTTCGGGCCTATTGTGTAAAAGAAAAGTACCACTTAGAGTGAAAGGAAAATTTCATATGATGATGGTGAGACCTGCATTGCTCTATGCTGCAGAATGTTGGCCTTTAAAAGGGAAGCATAAAACAAAGTTAAGTGTTGCTGAGATGAGAATGCTTAGGTGTATGTGTGCCTTAACGCTTAGAGATAAATTGCAAAATGTATATATCCTTGATAGGGTTGGTGTAGCTCCAATGGCGGACAAGATTAGAGAAAATGTTCTTAGATGATTTGGTCACATTAAATGTCGGCCATTTGATAATTCGATTAGGAGAGTAGATATTTAAGATTTGACTTATGTTAAGAATGACAACATATTGCATAAAAATAGATCTTAATATATTATAATTAAATAAAAATTTGACACTCAATAGGACACTATGGAGTGAAAGGATTCATGTAGCCGACTCTACATAGTGGGATAAAGGCTTCTTCTTGTTGTTATTGTAATGACCAAGTTTTTCTTGGTCTACAATGCTCCACATGCATTTCACTAATTCTATCCTTTCTTATATTCACATCTTCTATCCTCTAATATGCATACTCAAACAACTCAACTGTTTTTTTTACAAAATTTCCGTAGATGATACACCATAATATTCCTAATTCGATCATTTCCACTCTATGTATAGTTATTTCCTTAATTCCAAATCTATTTAATTTGTGATTAATCTCCTCTATCTAGGAGATTTATCATTTGCACATCCTTATCACACTCATATTATCAAACATACTCAAGCTATTAAGCTGTGTTTTTTAATCCATGATAGATTAGTTTTTTGCTATATGATTACATATCAAATCTACTTGTCATTGGATGATTGATTTTCCTTACAAATACATATATTTTAGGAATCACCTCAACTCACCCACTTTGTTAACCAAAAAGGGAATATAAACTCGATGTATTTAGGAATGGTATAGATGGTTTGAAATGTGTGAATGAAGGTCAAGATATCAATTGATTATCATTAATACTCAAAATCTTGTTAAGTAAGGCATCTCTTAGTGAGATCTTTCTCTTTTATGAGCATTTTTTTGCATATTTGTTCATATGAAAGAACTATCTGTCTTCTTAGCCTTCTATAAGTAGTCTTCCCCTTAATTTTTTTCCCATTTTTTTAGATTTTTAGCACATATGTAGTAATGTAACCTTCTAAGACTTCTTTTNATATTTGTTCATATGAAAGAACTATCTGTCTTCTTAGCCTTCTATAAGTAGTCTTCCCCTTAATTTTTTTCCTATTTTTTTAGATTTTTAGTACATATGTAGTAATGTAACCTTCTAAGTCTTTTTTCTCATGAAACAATCTTTTATCGGACTAGACATGTGATTCTTATCCCATTAGCTTTGGTTATTCTACATTTTAAAGGCAACAAAAGATAATTTGAAATTTCATATGCATCACCTAAAATGTTATGAATTAATTTCCTTAAGATCTTAGGATGTTGATTGCATATAAACTATGANTCATATGCATCACCTAAAATGTTATGAATTAATTTCCTTAAGATCTTAGGATGTTGATTGCATATAAACTATTCACATATAACATTTTAAAGTAAAAGCATGTTATATGATAAATTATAGTCCCAATCTCGTTGATAAAAAGTTTCCATCAATGAGCCGTAGTCCTAACATTTTAGACGTTGGATTAAGATGAGCTACAATTCCGAATAACTAGAAAGGACCAAGAAACACAATAAATAAAAGTTCTCAAAGATAAAAATTGTTGAATAAACAATCCTATGATCTTTGACATATGTTTCATCATATTATGCTTATTCAACCATTTCCAAGGGCATCTATTTTTTGTTAGGATTTTTTAGATGCATTTTCTCCATGGAAGTGAACTAATTATATATATATATATATATATATATATATATATATATATATATATATTATTTCATATTAATTTTTAATTTTGTATTAGCATAGATGCTTTGATAAATATTATTTCAAATTTTGCATATATATATTTTTTATATATAAGGGCATCTAATTAATAAGGCTTTATTTTAGACTCCAACTAACTCAGTTGGCTTAAAATAGCAAAAATTAACGCAACACAAGGATTTTGTTTCTTAGTGATGATTATAGATCCTTTGATCTACATCAATTTACCTTCTCACTAGAAGCTTAAATTTTTGGAACTACATTGATAACTATATAAAAACTTTAGAGTTCAAAAAGAACTAAATGCAGTAAAAAAGCACAAATTAAGCAACCATAAAATGTTTAGATCGAGGATGAAACCCACCAAAAAAAAGTTGCATAAATTTGCAAATATTGATTTAGAGCTTGAACAAATATTATTTTGTACAATATTTGACAAAGTAGAAGTGAGTTTTTCTATTTAAGAGTTACATGTAAAATCTACAATGTCCTAGAAATTTCAATGAATATTATCTTCACATCTTATATTTCGAAGATGATACACTTTGGAAGTACATGATATGTAACCTTAACTTGCTAGTTAAACACAATCTAGGAGATAAGGCCATGTGAAACTATTTTGTATTAGAAAGTTGCATATGAATTATAAATGTGCAAATCTACAATCATGAGATATATGAAATAAATTTATATTTAATGAATGAAAGGGTTAACAATCTATCAATAGAGGCTAAAAAACTTATTAATGGGAAGGAAAGCATTACCCCAACTAAAAGAAACTACACAAAACCTAATAAATCAATCTTGATTAATTAAACTGCCTTTGATTGATACTTGAGCTTAAAGACTATCTACTTATGGTCAATCAACTCTCATAATGATGATCTATCAAACAACTCGTTATGATATGCTAGAGGAAATTAATGAGTTACCTAACAATTTAATTCTTAATTTCTATTTATTAATAGATAAATGACAGGACAATGTTCATAATGTGATTAATGATTGCGGCATGATTTACAATGTTATATTACCATAACAAGTGTAACTGATGCATCAAATTAGACAAATCTTATATTCATGAATTATCAAATATGGCAGCAGTTCAGTAGTATTATTGTTTAGTATAGTCCATAACCAATCATGTACAGATTAAATGTCACCACATTCAAATGATGAATTATCCATGAACATTCATAGCATATTTTCTTATACATCAGAAAATGCTCTTCGGTCCTTTATTATACTTTTGATGCATAATTGATCAATTGCAATACCTTGAGAGGTAATCTCTATAGAAAAGCTAGCCCCTTGCTTGCTTGTTATGTGTGATAAATTTTCATAAGAAGTTCTTTCTTGAGGTAGGCTAGGTTTTCTTAGCTACTTTTCCTTGATGTTATGCTAGGATTTGTTTAGATCTTGAATTAATTATTCCTTTTGCAAGGCCTTATAATTTCCCTCCTTGATAATTAGAGATCACTTTTGATTAAGTTGGTTGCTTAGGCTCGAATTTCTACTAGTATTTGATAGTTAGACATGAATTTAATTGAGGGATGGTTATGTTCAACGAGTTTACATTCATTCAGGATCCCTTGGTTCTATCATCTCTATATGTCAGTGAACTTTGCTTGTTGATGTTAGAGGGCTTTGAGTTATAATGTACGTGGCACTTGATTAACAATCATAAGTTGCCTCCTCTCAATGAAGAATGAGGTAAAAGTGTATGTTTTTCTCAAATATATGCTTTTAAGGTTAGCATCAACTCATTTAATTATAGCGATTTTACTATACTGATTTTATGTAATGTTTAGATGCACACAATACATTCAATTATTTTTTGAAAGTATTGATCATGTTTAACAAGAGCTTTGAGGTATGATAGTTATCAGTTGTCCTTGAATTTCCATTCATCTCAAAAAAGCATGGCTATGACACATGGGATTTTGCTTGGTGAAGCTGTTTTGATTATTGAACTTTTTAGCATGGGAGCTGACTTGAGAATAGTTTATGTTAGGGCTTATATTTATCAGAAGGCCCGATAATTAATTTGTTATAATGGGTTTGTTAGCTTTGGGTTGATTTGTCTGCTGGCTTCTTACATTTTGTGATTAATTAGGAGTTTTTTTGGAAAGATTGTAGTTGTTTGTATAATTTGTTTGGATCTTTTGTGTTAAAATAAGAATTTTCAGAAGCTGCTATTAGTATTATAGACTATTTCCTCCATAACCATGTTTGGAAACTTTCTTATAACTACCAAATTTGGTTGTGGAAAACCCTTATCCGCATAAATCCAAAAAATCAATAAGAACATTGTAGCCAAACACAAGTGCGGAAGTGGTCTGTAAATCAATGTTGTGAAACATTATCTAAAACACACCATAAGTGGACTTATGTTCATCAAAAGACCTACAATGGGACTTCCAATCTCGAGGATGAGAAAGGCTCATTGGAAAACTTGCTTTGAATTGTATTTATGAACTTTGATACTAGCTATAAAGCACACATAGTTTTTTGAACATGAATGGATGCTGACATAATGCCATGATATAATTGTACAAAATAAGTAATTAAATGACATTGACATATTGTTCTATTTTATAAATAATTAATATAAAAGAGTAAAATCTTCATTGAAATTCTGATTAGTAATATTTGTTAGAAATTATATTAGGAAATAATTTATTCTTATTTGCTAGAAATTATCTTAGAAAATAATTTATTCCTATTGGAAATTGTGAGGATTAAATTATTTCCTAATATAATTTTATTTTCTTGGATTGGATTTATTCCTTTTCTATTCTAGGATTTCCAATTTTATGTTGTTTCATTTATCTTCAAATAATTAATATAAATTAATTAATTTTAGATATTAGGTGATATATCTTTCCTTTCATATTATTTCTATTTTATCTTCTTTTTTGTTCTAGGATTTATGTAAGTGTTATTTATATTCTCTTTCACATTAATGAAATTCCGCTCCGCTTTATTCCGCATTATTCTGAAGTTCAACATGATATCAAAGCCTAATTTAGTATACTAACAACTGGTCCTTCTAGATTTGTCAGACTCCCTTCTTGTCATCCTCCATGCGGGAAGGAAGGGGCACTTGTTTTGATATTTGAAACAATATTTTTTTCTTGAGTAGCCATCTTCTCTGACTGTTCTTCCGAGCTGCTAGCCTGCTCTGCATCCGATAAGCCCTTCCGGGTTTCCATCACAGTCGCTGGCCTTCCTTGCAAGCACACTCTGCCTGTTTTCTGCAGGTCCTTCCCACTCATTTCTTACCCCAGTTTGCTGCAGGAGTCCTGCTTCCCTAATTTTTTGCAGGTCCTCAACGGTGTTTTATTTGGCGCCCGTACCCTGCAGCAGTCTGGCCTCCTAGTTTCCTGCAGTCCGGCTTCCTTGATTTCCTGCAGTGATCAGTTTCTGAAGGTTGCTGGTTGAGGAAAGAAAGAGGGGGTTTAAGAGTAGGATCTGTGAGGATTTTGTCTTTGCTTCTGATCTGTTCTTTTGAACTTGTTCCCCTTAACGGTTTCTTCTCTCCTTTCAAGTTTTTCGTGTGGTTTGCTTGTTGAAAGTAGCAGAAATTTTCTGCAACGATTATGGATATGTTACCTGATGCCATTATCCAACAAATCCTATCACATAAGTAATGCTTGAGATGTTGTTTCCTGCCTCTATTTCTCCAAGAGGCGGAAGGACTGTGTCCCTTACAACCCATCACTCTTCCCACGCAATGCCTTCCATTCAATATCTGATGCAGATTCCACAATCTCTCAAATAAATTCCATTGTCGAGTGTACTGCATTGGTGCAACACATAATTTGGAAGCTCTCAAGCTTTGGGATGTATCCTTAACTAAGTCTCCAAGTTGGGGAGCTTTTAAGAGGCTCAAGAAATTGGAAATAATTGGAGCCTCACTTTGTGTTGATGCATTGAATGATGCTATTAAGGCTTGTCCAAATATGACTGCTTTGGTTTTGCTTGCTTGTGATGGAGTTACAACAAGTTTCATAGAATTGGAGTGGTTGGAGGGATGTAGGCTGGATTTCTTAGCTCCACGGAACTATTCACCATTTGTGAACTCTTTGAGACTTCAGATGCTTGAATTCCAAGGTTCTAGTTGGGTCCATGTTCACAAAATACATAAATTAAGGAGTTTCTGCATTTCTAAGGATATAGATTCGATGTCTGGGGTTAATTCAAGTTAATACTTTTTTTTTTGCTTTTTCAGCAAGCCATATCCTGCTGCTTTTCCTGTTGGTTGTGTACTTCCCTGCAAACTCCACTACAACATTACCTGGAAGAACTTTCCTCCTATCTACAGACACTACAGAAACTGCAACCATTGACAACCGCAGTGAACTGGAAGTCAGCTTTTCCTGCAGGTTTTTTACTTTCTTGCAAACTCCTCTACAACATTACCTGTAGGAACTTTCTGTCTACTTACAGACACTGCAGGAATTGCAGTAAAAAACTACAGCTGTCTACTGTCCAACAAACTCCCTTGCTGCATTACCTGTAAGAGACTTTCGCCTACTTACAAATTCTGTAGGAATTGCAATTAATAACAACCGTAGTTGTCTAATTCCTTGCAAATTCCTTTGCAGCATTATTTGTAGGAGCCTTTCCCTTACCTACTGACACTGCAAGAGCTGTAGTTAAAGACAACCGCACTATGGATGAAAACTTCAAGTATTACCTTATATATTTTTTTTCTTGCTTATTGTTTGCTGTTTTCAAATCCAAGTTGAACATGCTTTTTCAACCATGTTTCAACTTGAGAATGAGTGTTAGAAATTATATTAGGAAATAATTTATTCCTATTATAAATTATGAGGATTAAATTTATTTTCTAATATAATTTTATTTCATTTTCGATTTTAATTTTATTTTCTTGGATTGGATTTAGTTTCTTTCCTAATTTAGGCATTTCTATTTTATGTTTCATTTATCTCTAAATAATTAATATAAATGGATTGATTGGAGATATTAAGTGATACATTTTTCCTTTCATATTATTTCCTTTTTATTGTCTTTCATATTCTAGGATTCATGTATGTGTTATTTATACCTCCTTTCATATCAATAAAATTTTACTTTATTCGGCATTTTTCTGAATTTCAATAATATTAATAAAAATATTGTATGATTAGTAAATCACTAATGAATATAATCCTAAAACTTTACTAATAAAAACCTGGCTGCATTTTTTTTTTATTTTTTGTTTTATTTTAATTTTTTGAGAAAACTTAAAATATCTAAATAATTCTTAAGGATTAAATAATTTTACTTTGACAAGAAAGAATGAAATCATGAAAGAACATAAATATGAACTTGATGCTAAAGGAGGAAAGTTAAAGGCTGAGTGCCATTACTTTTGACAATTGCACATGAGCAGAGGAGAGATGGGAAAAGTTGGATGCTATGTTTGTTAGCAAGAATTGGGTCATAAGTGAGAGTGGAACTAATGATTTGGGCAAATGTGGAGATTCACTGACTTGAGCAATCTTAGAGACAGGCAAAGGATAATGGTGGAATGGCTCATGCGAGCAAACATTGAGTGGTTGTGAGGTTTAGAGAGCAATTGATACGTGGAGATAGGGATGCTAGGGTTGCAAAGGAATGATACACTTATGCATTGGGTGAATGAAGGATTGTGAGTTATGATGCAAATAGAGAAGTGACTAGAATGGTATGCACAATTAAATATCTTGTTTTAGAAGTTAGTTCATATTCGGGGTTTTGATCTACTATTCATGGTAGATGTCATAGGTTTCTTATATGCTGTGAGAATAGATTTATGTCATAATTCATTGGTTACCTTTGCAAGGGTCTCAATTGCTTTTTCCAAGCTTACTTGAAGAATAACAAATGTTCAATTTATTGGAGCCAAGATTTTTGTAACTATGCTTATTGATGCAGAACCATTTAGCTCATTCTATTCCCATTATACACTACAAATTTGAGGATTTTGGTACTAAAACAAAAGTTAGCTGGGAGTTTCATTCGTTATTTATGTTCTTTGTTGTATTTATAGATGGTTACAAGATTTTCTACAGTGGTCTCTGCACCTTTTTTGTTTCTGATTTGGGCATCGTTTCTTTAATAGTTTGTTGCATTCTTATGAATTGGATTCATGGAAAATTTTTTGCTACTGGAATTAGAGGGATAAATTAAAATAAGATAATTTGAGTAGACTTTGTCATATTATGATAATTTCTTATGTATGGCCTTTTGTAGGCTATAAATATAACTCTCGAGGCACATAAAATTTAGTGAACAATGAGTTTTTAAAGAAAATTGCTGTTCTTCTCTATTGTTGTTTGTGCTAGATGTCTGTTCTTAGATTATTGCATAGGTATGCATCACTGTTTCTGTGGGTGCCTCTTTGTATCAACATGAGGCTTGGTTCTTCCTATAGGTGATTTCTATGCTTGCTGTTTTTTTTTAATTTCTAAAATGGTTTTGTGTTTATGATTGGAATTTTGTTAGGTATGTTATGTGCCGGATTTTCTTTTGAGATATGAACTCGACTGTTTATTTTATGTTCATGTACTATTTCCTCTTGTTGAAAATATGATTTTGACGATTACTGAATTATTGCTTTGAATAAGTTAATCTTGTCTGCTATTTTTTTTTTGTTAAAAGTGACCCTTTTTTGGTTAAAATTAGTTGTTTTTAACTTACAACTTGTGGTCTTTTGTATTTTCATAGTGTACCTCATCCTTTGCTACATTAGTGAACTCCAAACCCTTGTTTTTACTACTACAGTTCTGAAATTTTGATGCTGTCCATTAGAGGAAATCAACCTATAGACCCTGTGATGATTCATTTCTTGTTCGTTCTTCCAATGAAGTATGTTCCTTTCAATGGCACCTTATGAGGCTTCACATCTCGAAGGTGGCTTACATTCAATAAAGGATTTAATGCGATATTGCTCTTCCTCCTGGCAACTGCAGTTGGTACCTATTTCTGCCTGTTGCACAAGATGAACTGTTGAAGTGAACACTCAGTGGCCCGCTAGTTTTCTTGATCTCTTTCTTTTTGACATAATTTTAATATTGTTATTTTGAGTGTGTATATTATTTGTAACCGATTCAGTTTTGCTGTATTCTGGTTAACCTACATGTTCTTCGTTTTTTTATGTATATGAAGCCTTTCTCAAAATTCACTCGTGCCTTTCGTGCACGGTCATTTTGTAATGGAGTCCTTAGAATCATTAAGCCTAAAATAGATAACTCTCTAGAAGAACTGAAATGAAGTGGAATCAGAATTGATAATTAGCCTGAGATATCATCTTTAATCTCTTATTCTTTTAAAAATAGTCTCCAATGTATTATTTTTGGGCATCATATATTTTCTTGGCTTTCAGATGCGAGTTTTGTTTCTATTGTTTTTTTCTTCCTGTTCCTTCACATCTCCCTTTTGTTGCTTATACTGAATCTTATCCTCGTCTTTATATTGATCAACAGGCAAAGCAAAAACAAAAGGGTGCTGACCGAATGATACTACCAGGTGTAGAAGGTCAAGTAGGGGGAAAGTGGGTTGTGATTGATTCTGGTGGGTTTCTTTTTAAGTAGATCCGTAGATCTTATTGTGCATGACACTTTTCAATGTTGGATTTTTTTTTTCCAATTTATTTGGCAAATGCATTTATTTTTTGGAGTTTTTTTAGATATTTGAAGATTCATGCTTAGGCATGGCTATTT
>JXCR01140305.1:0-22073 GCA_002079205.1 Phalaenopsis hybrid cultivar | reverse complement strand
TACCCCATAATACAATGTGATTAACCTAGTTGATTTTACCATAGCTTTCCCAAATCTTATGGCTCACAATATATTTTAACAATTCACTTAGACAGAATAAAAAGTAAGTTAAGTTCTTAAGATTAATCTTCACCATTTGAAAACAAAGAAATTACATAACACTTCACATTCCATTCATCCTACACCTAATTATCACAAGAATAAGTTAAAGATTTACACAAGAAGTATGCTGATTTCACCAAACAAATATATTGAACGAAAGAGAAATCCACTTTTAGTTACAATAGAAATACACAAACAAGTACACAAAAATAGTTAGTTATTTCTCCTTTACAATGACTAAAGATGACTCCAATTAGCGCTCCTCTTGATTCCATAACTCCTGTCTTGAAAAACACCACTCCTTCAACTGTTAGAAGAAGAACTATGACTCTCTAAAGCAAGAAAAACCCCTATGTAACTAATCAACATCAATCCCTCCAAGCCTGCATTCTTCATCTATATATAGACATTTTGCAACAGCTTCTACAACTCCCCATCATCCTTACACGATCCCCCACACGTTCCCCCACGTTTGAGGTTGCAAATTGTAGCAACTGCTCCAGGAATTTTCTGGCTTCTAGGGGCCCATAGGCGGCGCTTAGGCGGGCGCTTAAGCGCCTAAGCCTTCGACGCCTAAGCGCCTAAGCCTCCGACGCCTAAGCGCTAACCTCTCAGGTTGGTGTGGCAGAGACTAGCGCCTAGGCGCCGGTGCCACTTTGCTCCATTTAGTTCTGTCTCCTCCTGATTTCCTCACTTTAATTTCCCATTGTACCTGCAAGATAAACACAAATATACCTTTTTAAAAGTGCAACTTCATCCATAAAAATGTGTAAAAACATCAAGAATACTAGCTAACTCATATACACATCAAAATCTCACAAACTTAAAGGTTACTTGTACTCAAGTAACACCGCAATTTAAAACATTGTTTTAATTAACTATAAGGAGTGGGTTTCATAGTAAGCTATACAAAATTTAGCTTCTAAAGATTAATAGTTCAGAAAATGCAGAGTTTTAAGTCTTTGAATTCTCCAATAGTTAGAAGGAAATAGTAAATGCTAAAGAGCACATTTGATGTCAAATGTAAAGAACGAAGCTCTCCAATAGTTAATTTACTAATAACTCATAAACTAGAATGAAGTTAGGAGTGTTGTGGAGTTAATTAATTCAAAAAGGAATGTTAGTGAAATCAAATTTTGATAGAGGCTTCTTCTCAAGCTTCTCTGAATGTTTTTCTATTTATACCATTTTTCTTTAGGTTGAAACTTTTCAATCCTAAGATTAATTCCTTGAGGATTACTATATTTGGATCATCCTTGTAAGGGTTTTGTATATCACCTCTATTTCTCTAAATTAAACACTCCACATTCCTTCTTTATTCAATGCTTAAAAAAATTAAAAAAGCATTAACCTGAAAATTTAAATATATGGAGGCTTTGCTCTTACTATCTACACATGCAAATGCTCCTATCTTAACAAATACCGATTCACTTTAAATAGACATGCTAATCTCATTTTCTTTTGTTGATTCACAAAGTCTAGTAAGCCTATTGTAGCTTAATTTACATGTAGTTAAAAATAATTTTCACCATGTTTCTTTTTCACCAAGATTGTAATAGTCCAATATTTATCCCCATGTCCTCAAGTTAACTAAAAACAATTTTTTAAAAAAGGACAAATAATTTTAAGCGTTAACTAAAAACAATTATTTAAATAAGGACTCGCCCCTCCTAAACTTAATTCAAAACATTAATAGAGGCCATTGTGGTAGAAGGGTTGGGTGTGGGGGGTCAAAATAGGAAGTAGAGGGCAAAGATGGGCTTGTCCCATGCTCAAGCACTACATGTCTCCTGTATATCCCAATGTTAGATTTAGAAATAGGCTTCAGAGGATGCAAATGATCCTCCCAACTACCAAAAGACATGTTAGAGTTCTGGCATGATATATCTTCATTTTCTCTTTATATATTTTGATATTTTTATAAGATTCTTGTCTAATTTTATCAACATCATTTAACTGTAGCAAACACTTTTCACCGGCCACTTTCATATTATACTTAAACTCCTTAACAACCCGATATGCATTGTGCTGTAATTCAACTGACAAGTGACAAGTTTTGCCAAATTCGAGCTATATGGAGACATCCCTGTAAGTGTTTTATAATCAGTCTCTTAGGCCCATACAACATCATCATGTCTCAAAGCCTAATCATTTCTACTAGGATTGACCGTCTTTTCCAAAATTCTTTTGATCTTCCTATTAGAAACTTCTACTAAACTACTTATCTTGAGGTGATACGCTATGAATATCTTATGCTTTGTACCATAGTTCACTACTAATGTCTCAATTTTTCTATTTATAAAACGCTCCCATCACTAATGATAACTCTAGGCATATCATACCTGCCAATGAATTCTTCTTTAAAAATTTAGATACACTTTGAGCTTTGCATTTTGGATGGGCCATTGCCTCTATCCATCCTGAGACATAGTTCACAGCTATCAAAATATACATATTTTCTAATGAAGGTATCAAGGGTCCCATGAGGTTTAATCTCCAAACATAAAAAATCTCAAACTGCAAAGTAAAATTTAGGGTTATTTCATCTAGCTTAGAACTATTACCTACTCTCTGAAATCTGTCACAAGTTTTTATAGAATCATTTACATCCCTAAAAAAAGTAGGTCAATAAAATCCCTATTGCAATATCTTAGCAACAGTTCTATACACACCAAAATATCTCTCAAATTCAGAATCAAGATATTTCTTAATAACCTCTTCTATGGGTAAACACCTCCCAATCACCCGGTCTTTGTATTTTCTATAAAGGTATAGGCCATCCCAAAAATAGTAGCTGACATCTTGAATAAATTTCTTCCTTTGATGGTACGTCAGATTATAGGATAAAATATCATTGACTACGTAATTCACAATTTTAGCATTCTACGGAATGTTCTAATCAATAACACCAAACGGTTGTTCATCAGTAAAATTTTCATTGATATTCTTATCAAAATAAAAAACTTGGAAGTTTGAAATACTTTCTTGGGATAGAAGTAGCTCGATCTTGGCAAGGTATCTTTGTTTCCCAACATAAGTATGTAGTTGACCTCTTGAAGAAAACCAATAAATTAGCGTGTAAACTTGCTTCAACTCCGATTGATCCCAATCACACACTTGGAGAGGCGAATAATGACAAGGCAACTGATAAAGAAGGATTCCGAAGATTTATTCATGATATTGTCTATGTTGTTAGTGTAGTAAGTTGGTTCACGATCAACACTAAAGAAAATCACCTACAAGTTGTAAACCAGATACTTCACTACTTGAAAGCTAATCCTAGAAAAAAAATTATTCAAGAAAGGTGAGGGGTTGATTCTTGAAGCTTACACTAATGTAGACTATGCAGGATTTTTGGTTGATAGACATTTCACAACAAGTTATTGCATGTTCGTAGGTGGTAATCTGATCACGTGGAGGAGTACGAAACAAAATGTTGTGGCTTGATCAAGCACAAAAGCAGAGTTCAATGCTATGTTTCAAGGTGTGTGAGCTACTGTAGTTGAAGTTTATCCTTGAAAATCTCAAGATAGAATTGGAGAAACCTATGAGACATATTGTGACAATTCCACCATCAATAGTGCTCATTATTTTGTACAACATGATGAGACAAAACACAACGAGATTCATTGATTTATAAAGGTGAAGTTAGACAACAACTTTATCTGAACTCCTTATGTGCTTCAAAGAAACAATTTGTGGATGTGTTTAGAAAGGGACTTAGTGGTCATGGCTTCTCAACAATTATATCCAAGTTGAGAATGAATGATATTTATTCACCTACCTCTTGAATTGTAGTTGTTATCTTTTACTTTATATGTTTGTAGCTGTATTGTTTGCTTTAGAGAAATAAATTATTTGTCTTACCCTAATTTCTATGGAGAATCCTATCACTATACTGCTCTATCTCAAATGAACTTAGAGTGCTCTTCTTCGTGAACTTGAATTTGACCACTTTTTTATAACTATCTATTCTTGTGAAATTACTTGGCCAATCTATTTATTTATTTAATTCTTGTTATTATTTATTTCGTAAACAAAAGTTGGAAATTTTATATTTTTAAAGGACAACATTTTCTATTAATAACTTGATATCCTCCTCCATTGCTCTTCACTGCTTGCTTTTTTATTTTTAGCTTCCATACAAAATATACATGTTGCTGGTCCCACTTAGTGGGGTAAAGGCTTGGTTTTGTTGTGTTCCAAACAAAATACCAATAAAAGTTTTTGCATTAATCAGGCGTATTTCCTAACGTAGGGTTTGTAAACATCTCAAATTTGGATGAGAATAGGGAACAGATTCCTAATTTCAATTTTGAATATCACACCTAATTGATTTTTGCTCTGTTCTTACTGTCAAGACCCTCCTTATTCTTGTACCTGGATGCTTCCTCTTAATTGTTGGTTCACGCAACTTCTCTCTCCTGTTTATTTGCTTTCTCCCATTGTCTCGCTCATTTCTCGCTTTTTTTCTTTGTTGGTTTGACTCTTGCTAACCTCCTCTCCCACATTTTCGCCATATTTTAGTAGCCTCTTTGAGTGGCTATTTGGTGTGGCTTTTCTCTTTTTAATTTTTTGATTTAATTAAATATATTAAGTTTATTTATTCCTATTGTATTATTTTATTACTCAATTCTTTAAATTTATTAGCTTAATTTTGATAATTGAAGTATAATTATTAGCGTTTCATTAATTACTTTATTTCAATCTATTTCCTTAATTAATTAATTTAATATATTTTGATTAATTTATTTAATTATCATTCAAAAATATATTATTATTATTACAAATTTTATGGTCTCACCCCAATACTCAAGCCAAAGATATTATACTTTGCTTTACCTTTATTGTTTTTTCTTTGATTTAAACATATTTTGTAATTGATATGTTCCATTTGGTTTGATTGAAATTTAATCTTTTGGGGTTGGAATTGTAAGATAAAGATTATGTAGCTTTATTATTTACATGATAAGGGTATCTTTTAAATTTTATTCATTTATTGACTACTGTATCTTTCATGTCATGTTATAGTAATCTTTACACTTGTCAAGCAATCAATGGATTTTATTTTTTTTCTCTTTTGGAGTGGGGTATGATGACTCATTTCATGCTATGAAAAAACAGAAGATTTACACATACCACTTTATTTTTTTGTATTTATATATTTGACACCTAATATCGAATTTTTATGCATAGGCCACCTTTTCTATACATAAAAAGGTGTATTTCACTTTTTAAAAATTAAAATGGTGGTGTATTTGATGCGGTATAAAGAATTTGGGTGGTATAGATGTAAAAGTGAAGTGTAGGTGTTACATTTGTAAATATATAGGAATTTGGTGGTATGTACGTAAATGCCTTAAATAAGACAGCTTACATGGTGATTAATTTTGAAGCTTTTAAGAGATATGAGGGCTCGAGAGCACTATCAGGATTTAAAAAGTAATGAAGAGAAGTGGAAAGCAAAAGAGAGCTGTGAATGGAGGCCAACCCCTATTTATAGTGAAAGAGAGTAGATTGAATTAAAGGGTTTGGGGGAATTTATTGAAATTACATATCATGCCGGTGACTTAGTGCATTTCTCTATAAAATTATGTGATAGGTCAAATGGTTTGTGGAATTTGCATTCATACTAGCTATTTTTATCTGATCAATTGACTAATGATTTTGATGCAATTAAGCCAAACTTGGTTAGGCGGAAATCACTCAACAATTAGGCTATTTTGTCTCCTTTTATTTTTTAGTATTTTTACCTTTTCTTCAATTAGGAGGAAAAGGGTAAATTTTCTTTTTCCGTCAAATTTTCACTAAAATATCAAAATCCACAGCAAAATCTTAACTTGCATTTTTTAGTATTTTTAAAAAAATTCTAATGGTTTGATCGTGGTACATACAAATGCACAGATTCACTTTTTTTAGGGTAGATGTTAAATTTATAAATATGCATGCTTAGGGTGGCTTTTGCATGATATTCCCAAATAGATATTCTGTTCAAAAAATTTATCACCATTATGAGCGGATTGGGGAACAGCCGGACTGGGAAGTTTTACATTAGTATGTAAAGCATGGCCGACTGGGACAAGCTTGCCTGAGCATGCTATTTTTAAATTGTATCTCCGACACATCTAATACTTTGCAGCTAGGCAAGTCNCGGATTGGGGAACAGCCGGACTGGGAAGTTTTACATTAGTATGTAAAGCATGGCCGACTGGGACAAGCTTGCTTGAGCATGCTATTTTTAAATTGTACCTCCGACACATCTAATACTTTGCAGCTAGGCTAGTGGACTCCCATTACGAATGGTAAAATTTGCAAGATGCCTCCTTTTTAATTACTAGTTTTCCATAGCTCAAATAAATCTTTGTTTTCNCGAATGGTAAAATTTGCAAGATGCCTCCTTTTTAATTACTAGTTTTCCATGGCTCAAATAAATCTTTGTTTTTTTATAAGATTCACAATATTACTTTTTTTTTCTCTTGTATGGAACTTTGTTCTTTTGGTAGTCTAGTTCTGTATATTTACTGTAGAATAGTATTAAAATGTAACTCGACAAGATCAGCTTTGTCATTTAGCTTTTTCTTTGTATTTTTTCCTCAAAATATTTGTGGAAATGCCTAAATGGGCAACCTGCTATTAATGTGAGCATCACTCATACAAATTGGATTTCTTCTGCAATGTTATTGCTATAAACGGCAACGGAAGAATCAATACTGCTGTTCTGCAATGTTGATTTCCTTGTAACTTGTTATTCTTGATAAAGCTATCGGAGTTTATGTAGAGAAGTAGAAATGGTAGAATTGAGGTTGCCACAAGGATCTTTTAAGACTTGGAGTCCTTTTGAAATTAATATGTTTCGTCGAATAAATTTAGGTAAATTATAACATTTGGTGATTTTTTATAACAATGAACCAACGTGTCTTGCTCAATAATGACTTTGAATTGCTTGATGATTTCTTCTTCTCTTACATACAGGGCAATCTCCAGATGGAGTGTGTAGTGCAAGGGATTATTGAAACACAGGTCTGCTTCTAGTTTTCCAATTCATACCGGGTTTACACAAAGGAAATGATATGTCGATTACTTTCTAAATATAACTTCCTTCTGTTAACTCCATTTTATTTTAAATCATTTATCACTACTTCTAACCATGTTATTTTTGGTTTACCCTTTTCATTTTAATTCTCTTGCATTAATTCCATCCTTCTACTCTATTTTGCATACCCGAGCTATCTATATAATCATATCATTGAACAGTGCACTCCTTGTTACATCATATAATCATTTCGCTTTCTATCTTCAGTATTTTTATCACATGCACCTGTAGCTTCATTCAGACTACTAAGAATACCGTTACTGGAGACAATTATAGTAATTCTAGAAACGTTAAGTGTAGGGTAGTAACTTAAACTTCTTGGAGGAGGGAGTAAAATCAAATTCAACAACCTCAAATGAATATTTATATGAAAAATGAGTAACCAATTTACCTCAGAAATTGATTTTCATGTGAAGGAGAAGAAAATTGGAGAAAACTGTTGAGGAAAGCAACTCTTTCTCTTGTTCTTCAATTGAAAATATTTTGTTGAGAAATTATGGCAAAGAAAAACAAGAATCGACACAAATCTTGAAGAACAGAAAGATTTAACGACGTTCGACAAAGATGACCACGTCTTCAGGAGCAGAGTGACGGCTTTCTTTCAACTCCAGAAAAAAAATTGTATGTAATTGCAAAATTACCCCTGTACCGTACCGCGGGGCATTGCCCCCGCACTCCCAACCCATGTAATGAAATTCCCACGACTTGACAGATTCTTCTGCTCCGCTCCAACATCTGTCCCTTATATGGTATATGAGCCATACCTAACACATGTTACATATTTATATTCACTTCAATCTCTATAGTTTAAGAATATCTCTAACAAAGAAAAGTTCCCGTAATTAGATCTCCTCTAATAGGTTGTCTAATATAGAAAATGCATTTATAGATGTCCTATAAATAAGCTACTTTTGATTAAGCCTAATATAAAACCATTTAATTTATTACTTTTCATAATACTTCATCTCCAGCTAGAGCAATAGATATTTATAATGCCTAGCTTGCTACAAATATAAGTGACGATAGTTTTATCAAGGGTCTTTGTGAAGATGCACCTAGTTGTTCCCCAATCTTTATGTGTTGTAGAAATTAAATTTTGTTGAATTCTTTCTCGAACAAAATGATAATCTATCTCAATTTGTTTAGTTCGTTCATGGAAGACACGATTTGAAGCAATATGAACTGTAGCTTTGTTATCACACCATAGTTTTGCGGCAGATGTCATCTTAAAACCTATTTTGGTTAAGATTTCACTGGAAGTTTGTGTCATTGCTTGATACTCAGATTCAACACTGGATCGTGACATTACATTGTATTTGTACCACCAACAAAAATACAATATCTAATAATGGATCTCCGATCAGTCTTGAAACTTGCCCAATCCACATTAAAGAAATATTCAATATTTTATGCTTATGATTATGATATAGAATACTTTTTCCAGGAGCTCCATTGAGATAACGTAATACGTGTTTCAAAATTGACGAATGATGGACTGTGGGAAAAATCATGAATTGACTTATAGTGCTACCGAATAAGCAATGTTAGGGAGATTCACAACGATATAGTTTAATTTTCACACTAATATTATTAAGATCATTAAAAGGCTCTTGTTTTGACTCCCAATTTTCAAGTTTCTACTAACAATCTTAAAACATACTTCAGTTGAGATAAAAATGCCTTTCTTGCTTTTGCATACCTCAGTTCTCAAGAAATATTTCATGGAACCGAGTTCTTTAGTGTTGAACTGATTTTGAATAGATAATTTAATTAATAAGATTCTCTGCACATCGGTTCTAGTAATAATAATATCATCAACATAAACTATCAATAGAACGATCTCAAAAGCAGATTGCTTGTAGTATATAGTGTGATAACTTTTACTTTTCTACATTCCAAACTTTTCTCCAGCTTGGATAAAATTTTCAAATCATGCCCGAGTACTTTGCTTCAATCCATATATTGACTTCCGAAGTCGACATACTTTCTCAGGTTCTCCCTTAGCAACAAACCCAAAATGTTGCTCCATGTATTCTTCTTCTAAAAGATCATCATGTAGAAATACATTCTCCACATAGCTTGTGCAAAGGCCAATTATTCATTAAGGCTAATGACAAAAATAGATAAATCAAAATAAATTTAGCTATTGAACAGACGTGTCCAAGTTTGACCCATAAGTTTTAGCATAGCCCTCAGTAACTAACCAAGCTTTATGATAAACTATAGATCCATCAGAAAAAACTTAACTGTAAAGACCCATTGATAACCAAAATCTTCTTGCCGGAAGGTAGTTAACTAGCACCTGAGTTTTTTTTTTTTTTCAGTTGTGATCTTCATTTCATCGAATATCGTTGCCTTCCACCCAGAATAAGATAGAGTTTACTCAAAGATCTCAGGATCTCAATAGAGTCAAGAGAAGCAATAAAAGAGCAAGAAGAAGAATATGACTGGTTATAGTTAACACAAGAGGAAATAGGATAGGTGCATTGATGTTTACCTCTTCGGAGTGCTATGGGTAAATCAAGGTCACTAGGAGGATGATCCATTGAAGGTGATACTAGTGCCGAACTAAGATTAGGGGGACGAGGTCTTCTAGACTAAACATTAGCGATATGTGGTCTAGGCTGTGACATTGGTGGTGGTGGTGGAGCTGGAGAAGGATCTAAATTGATGATGTGATATATTAATAACTCATCAGACTTTTGTGAAAATTTAGGCAACGACGAGTCACCAAAGAATGAGTTTTGTTCATGAAAGGTGAAATCAACAAAAACCATTTACCTCTTTAAGAGGGGAAAAATATCTATTACCCTTTTTGCAAATGAGAGCATTGTAGAAAGATACTTTAATGATTTAGGGTCTAGTTTAGGAATCTGCGGACGAGTATCACAATCTAAACAAGTACCCCAAATATATGTGGTTCAATGGAAAAGAGAGTTGAAAATAGTACTTGGTAGGATATCTACTTCCGATTGATAAAAAAAACATGCAGCAGAAACTACATAAACTCAGAATTTTCGGGGCCCATTAGTTTAAAACAAGTGAAGTCTTTTTTGTCCTGAGATCCAGAAAAAGACAATACTAAAGGAAAAATAAGTTATAATAATTAAGATCAAGTGTAATTTTGCTAATAAAGACAAGATTGAAAGAGAATTGAGGTAAACTAATGATAAAAGTTTAAGGAAATGTAGGTACAACATTGATTTTGCTAAATTCAAGAACATTCAAGGTAGATCTATTTGTTAAGATGACGGAAGAAAGATGTTTATGAAATGTGGAAAAGAGTTTTAGATTACCCATCATGTGATCTGTAGCACTAAAATCTATGACCCATTATGTGGAACAAGAAAGAATACAAGTTTCATTTGTTACCTGACTCAACAAGGGTAGTGATAAAGGCGGATTTCTTGGTTGCTTCTTAAAATTGAATGAATTTAGCATATTTATCTGCAAAAATCGAGAGTTTGACTCTGATAGGCCTCATTAATAATGACCATGTGAGCTGACCATCATCTAGAACCCTTCTGATTTTTTTTGAGTAACTTTTGACATGTTTTCTTAGTATGACTTGGTTGACAACAATAGTAGCAAACTATCATTGAGCCTTGATTTTCATAATTCAGAGTTCCACTTCTAGTTACTCTGAGACTGATGTTTACTGATATTTATATATTTTTTAGCTAGCAAGGGCACTAGGTTTTCATATGGATGAAGCTTGAGAACCCAAAATAGTACACAACACTCTAGTATAGACTTCCTTCAGAGTAGTAACTTCAGGGTCTGATAGGATCTATAATTTCACCTTTATACTAAGAGTAGAGACTACTTGGAAAACTCATAATGACCATTTGTTCTCTTATTTTGTTGAATCCGGACATCGAAACTGAAAGGCGACAGTGAATTCAATTCCTCGTGAGCACGTTTAAAATGCATGTGATAAGTGTNTGAGAGCATTGTAGAAAGATACTTTAATGATTTAGGGTCTAGTTTAGGAATCTGCGGACGAGTATCACAATCAAAACAAGTACCCCAAATATATGTGGTTCAATGGAAAAGAGAGTTGAGAATAGTACTTGGTAGGATATCTACTTCCGATTGATAAAAAAAACATGCAGCAGAAACTACATAAACTCAGAATTTTCGGGGCCCATTAGTTTAAAACAAGTGAAGTCTTTTTTGTCCTGAGATCCAGAAAAAGACAATACTAAAGGAAAAATAAGTTATAATAATTAAGATCAAGTGTAATTTTGCTAATAAAGACAAGATTGAAGGAGAATTGAGGTAAACTAATGATAAAAGTTAAAGGAAATGTAGGTATAACATTGATTTTGCTAAAATCAAGAACATTCAAGGTAGATCTATTTGTTAAGATGACGGAAGAAAGATGTTCATGAAATGTGGAAAAGAGTTTTAGATTACCCATCATGTGATCTGTAGCACTAAAATCTATGACCCATTATGTGGAACAAGAAATAATACAAGTTTCATTTGTTACCTGACTCAACAAGGGCAGTGATAAAGAGGATTTCTTGGTTGCTTCTTAAAATTGAATGAATTTAGCATATTTATCTGCAAAAATCGAGAGTTTGACTCTGATAGGCCTCATTAATAATGACCATGTGAGCTGACCATCATCTAGAACCCTTCTGATTTTTTTTGAGTAACTTTTGACATGTTTTCTTAGTATGACTTGGTTGACAATAATAGTAGCAAACTATCATTGAGCCTTGATTTTCATAATTCAGAGTTCCACTTCTAGTTACTCTGAGACTAATGTTTACTGATATTTATATATTTTTTAGCTAGCAAGGGCACTAGCTTTTCATATGGATGAAGCTTGAGAACCCAAAATAGTACACAACATTCTAGTATAGACTTCTCTCAGAGTAGTAACTTCAGGGCTGATAGGATCTATAATTTCACCTTTATACTAAGAGTAGAGACTACTTGGAAAACTCATAATGACCATTTGTTCTCTTATTTTGTTGAATCCGAACATCGAAACTGAAAGGCGACAGTGAATTCAATTCCTCATGAGCACGTTTAAAATGCATGTGATAAGTGCTAAGTGATTGATCTTGTTGTTCAGCTCTACAAAACTCCTTGCATACATTAAAATTTGAGAAATATTTTCTTTCCTGCAAAACGTATGTCGATTCCTCTATGACATCTTTAACACAGTCACAATGATTAATATGACTAGATTGATCAGGTTTGATAAAATTCCATGTTTGTATCAAAAATTGGGCATCAATTCTCATCCACTATGAATAATTCAAATTAGTTGAGAGAGATTATCAATGGGGTGGCTCTTAAGAAATACTTCTTAAGTAAAGTCTCACAGTTTTATTCCAATAAAAATAATTGATGCTATTTAATTTTTCATCATTAATTTTAGCTACTGCTGGAATCAAACTTATAACATGTTTTTGTTTGCTAGCCTTGATTATCAAGTATTCAAATAGACTGAATCAACTAATCTTAATGTTGTTTGATGAAAAAGGAGATGGAGTGAAACTAATCCATATGCTATGACCTCGTCTGTTTTGGGCAAACCAATAAGCCAAACCTCTTCTGGATGGACTCCTCAATTTGACGGTATAGACGAGTCAAAAGATGAGACAAACGATGTTGAGCTGTAGGAGACAAACAACTTGACAAAATTTGATGATCGCTAAAGGTTAACAAACACGACCAATGATGCCGCAAGAGATGAATGCTCATGATGGACGACCACACTTGAGCTATGACCAACATCACATGATTAAGCTAAACTACGTCTGGGAAAGTGAGAATCAATAGAGATGCAGTGGGACAATGCCAACATGACAAATACCTACTGTTCATCCATTCGTTCATCTTCAACGTACAAACGAATGATTTGAACGACGTAGACTAGCTGCACTTGCGTGCTGGGAACAAAGTCTAACCGAGGAGCAGACTATTAGTGACGAGCCATGTGTGGCTCTAATACCATATGAAAGAAAACAACTCTTTCTCATATTCTTCAATTGAAAGCATATGCTCCAATCTCTATAGATTAGAAATATCTCTAATGGAAGAAAGTGATAGGATTCTTTGTAGAAATTGGGCCAAAACATATATTTAATTTGTCCAAAGCAAACAATATAACTATGAACATATACAATGAAAGATAAGCACCTACAACTCGAGAGGTAGGAGATCTCTTCCAATTCCTATAATTCGATAGGTAGGATGTCTCTCAAACCTTAAAATTTAGATTCAAGACTCAATCTCATGCATAACCATAACCCTAAACATATTAGCTTATTTATATTAAATAATAAATAAATGATAAAAGACTAACTTGCTTTTAAGCACACAAAAGATAAAATTGCCTATACGTTAGGCACCAACATAACAATATTTCTATTCCAAAAGATACCTGTTTTCAAGGTGGGAAAAAGTGAGGGTGTCCCCCTTCCACCACAATTGTCTAAGTTTTTTCATCCTTTGCCTCGTCCATAATTATGAGAACCTATAATGTTTGATCCTTGCAACAGTGTCCTGGGGCAAACTTCTCATCACATCGAAAAATAACCCCTTCAATTGTTTCTCTTAAATCTTTGTCTTTGTAAGGTGCTTGAAAGATGTTCCTGGTCGTGACTCATGATCTTGGCCTATGAAGCCTCTCTCTAAACTTCCACTATTGGAACTTTTGGTATTGTTGTGGTAGTGGTAGTTTGATATGGTGCTTCACCTATGCTGCTCTTATTAGCCTATTCCATTGAATTTTTATCTTCAACCCTCTATGTTAATTTCATAGTTTCCTCTAGTCCTCGCGATCTCGGTAGGCAAAGTAATGCTCGTATCTTTGGTTTCATCCCTTTCATGAAGTTGTCTTCCGACACTTCTTCTGATATCCCTCTCAAACTGCCGAATATCATTTCAAATTTTTTCTTATACTCCATGATGGTTCTTTCCTAGACCAAAGCAAAAAAAATCGTTTGTGTAAAAACCCTACTCTGGTGGTTTTGAAGTGCTCCAATTGATTTTTGAATTTTTCCATTGTTCGGATTGGTTAATATTATTCTCTCCGTTGATACCATGCTAGAGCCTTTTCTTTTAAACACAAAGCCATCACCATCAATTTTTCTTCCTACATCAGCCTATTAACAACAAAGTATTTCTCCACACAATAAACCCAACCATAAGCATCCTCTCTTTCAAAGTCCAACGTCTTCAATTTCTTATGCCTGAGTCTCCTGAATTTCTTTGACCGAAATTCATTCTACTTGTAATGCAGTCGATTACCATATTGATTCATTTTCTTCCATAAGTTTGGCTCGTCCCATACTCAATTCGCTCATCCTTATAGGCTCCTGAATCTCTTCCACTCGAAAAGTTGATGTAACAAGATGTTATTGAATGCAACCCTTGGTCAGGGTCCCACCTATTGTGATTCTTTGTTCTGGGCTGAAATCCTTTAAACTGATCTTCTCTAGCCTTGAATCACATGTCATCCTGTTCTGCTTGCTAATTCTCATTGCATTCATCCAGATGTTGCATTATTCCTTCTATGTCTTGTCACTTGAGTCTGCTTGTAATTCCTTCACTCGATCCCTCTATAGGTGATGACTGGTTTGTGCGGGAGTCTGCGATCTTCTTTATTATTTCTTCTCAGACTCTGAACCTCCTCTTCAACCTTCTCTCCATAGCCGAGAAATACTTCTCAATTCTATATCTGATTTGACTCATATTTTCTTCCAATGCTTTCTCCAAATCATCTACTTTCTTATCTGTAATTATTTCATAACAACTTTACATCGAAATTGATAGATTTTGAATTTTTGTTGGGGCTTTTGGCATGCACGAAACTCTAGATGTCGCTATCCCTTGATTCTTGTACGCGGGTTGGTATAGGACTACTGGAAGCCATGCGTAACTCCTAAAACAACAATCTGATTTCTTGTATGCGGGTTAGTGTAGGAAATCCTATTGCCGGGCTCTTGTAATCGGGCTTCCTGTCAGTCACAGATCCCGTTCGTGAGTCTCTGTCAGGAGCGGTGCATAACTCTTTTATTGCAGCGATCCCAATCACTTATTTCAATAAAAAACGAGCAAAACTTCTGTACACTATGATCAGTCGTCGCCTGTACACTGCGATCCCGTCGTTTGTGTCCCCGCTAGCCCTTTTTGTGATTTGGCTTTGTTGCCTTTCTGATTTTGTTTCTATATGATCTCGATGCTGCAATTTGGCTTCCCTGTAATCACAGATAGCTCGATTATGACTGTATCGTAGCAAACCACAAGCTGTGATTCTATTGTCAATTCCCAACTAGCTCTTTGGGAACTCGTCACAGTCCTTTCTCCTTCTAGATGACCGCGATCCCGTTGGTCTATCCCATCTAGCTTGATTGCGACTTTATCGTCACAAGAGGCTAGTTCGACCGCGTCAGCTTTCCAGCTTTCATAACTCAATCTGCAATCCCTTTCTCGGCTTCCTTTTTCTTCAGAAATCAAATGCTCTGATGCCAGTTTGATAAGATTCTTTATAGAAATTAGGGCAAAACAATTATTTTCTCTCTCCAAAGCAAATAATACAATCACAAACATATAAAATAAATGATAAAAACCTATAACTAAAGAAAATCTCTCCCAATCCTAAACCTAATACTCAATACCAAATCTCATGTTAATGCTAACCCTAAACATATTAGCCCTATTTAGATTAAACAATAATAATTGACAAAAGACAAAATTGCTCTTAGGCACACAAAAGATCAAATTACTCTTAGGCACTAGGCATCCGTGTAACAGAAAGATCCTGTAGTTAGATCTCCTCTAATTATATTACCTAATAGAAAATATATAACAAAAATGAAGGGGTGAAGTTATGTTAACTTTTATTTTTAAATTTCAGTTTTAGTGATGTCAAAAGAAATCTTTTCAACAACTGTGCGAAGCATTAGATTTTATATTACTGTGCTACATCATGCAGTGTTCTACAAAATAAATTGATTCTTGTAATATAGGTGTGGAGTTTTTCTGCAAGTATTTTATTTGTGTTGTAGAGGTAAAAGGGATGGACACGTGGAATACTTGCTTGTTTTTCATACAAATTTGATCTGCCTTTTGAACAGCAACACATCATGTTAAATTTGCCTTGATAGAAAGACATAATCTTCAGTTTTTTTTTTAATTTTTTTATTTTTATTAGTAAGATTAATCGGCAGCTTTGCTTTCCTGAAATATGTATCATATCATCTGCCTATCTTATTTGCTTGGCTTTGCAAACTTTCAAATTAGTCTAACTTGCTAATGACTTAAGATGCTTATTCTATGCTAACTTTTTTAACTTTTTCTCACCTAAACGCAATTTTCCTTTTGCACAATCTATCTGAGTTTTCAAGATCAATATGCATCTTGTATTATTTATATTTTTCCATCTTAGTTCTGAAAATTTTCTAGTGTTCAATTCAATCCCTCAAATTATCAAATTCATACCTTTTTGGTCCTATCATCTCAGATAGCTAAAACTTATGGAAGGGAGGTAAACATTGAGTGTTTTTTTTACTTTTTATGCTGGCGGATGAGTATGGGTAGGTCTGCCCTCATTTTTTTTGGAATAATAAGAATTGTTGTTCAATGGGATCCTCACTTTCTTGAAGCTGGTAGCATATGACTTGCAATGATCAATGCAGGCTATTCTCATGTGCTCCTTATAGCAACATACCATGTTTGGTTAAATTGTACTTCAGATATGTAAAATTATCTCTAGTCTGCGTAATATACTTAAATTTTTTGTCCTTCTCATGGCCTTTTTGGAACTAATGCATGCTATATTTACATTTTCCATTTCGGTCCTATTACTCACAAATCTAATCCATACTTTCCTTACTTTATCGCTCACAAATCTAATCCATACTTTTGTTACTTCATTGCTAATCTTTTTCCTCATACAATATATTCCACTTGGATTTCTATTTCTCAAAAAGCGCCTACTTTCAACCCTCCAGTTTTCAGATTACTTTTTTTCTCATAAATCATGTAATCCATTATGCTTAGACCACATTCACTTGTTCCATTTCTATAATTGGATCATTTATGTTGTGACATTTGGATCAATGTCTTTTGTTTTACAAATACTATTAACATTATCCATCCACTTAATTTTTTATTTATAAAGCTTTTATCTATGAGGAAATGTATACTTGTAGTCTGAATTTTCGTAATGCAAGCTATNAAAGTCTCACAGTTTTATTCCAATAAAAATAATTGATGCTATTTAATTTTTCATCATTAATTTTAGCTACTGATGTAATCAAACTTATAACAAGTTTTTGCTTGCTAGCCTTGATTATCAAGTATTCAAGTAGACTGAATCAACTAATCTTAATGTTGTTTGATGAAAAAGGAGATGGAGTGAAACTAATCCATATGCTATGACCTCGTCTGTTTTGGGCAAACCAATAAGCCAAACCTCTTCTGGATGGACTCCTCAATTTGACGGTATAGACGAGTCAAAAGATGAGACAAACGATATTGAGCTGTAGGAGACAAACGACTTGACAAAATTTGATGATCGCTAAAGGTTAACAAACACGGCCAATGATGCCGCAAGAGATGAATGCTCGTGATGGACGACCACACTTGAGCTATTTCCAACATCACATGATTAAGCTAAACTATGTCTGGGAAAGTGAGAATCAATAGAGATGCAGTGGGACAATGCCAACCCGACAAATACCTACTGTTCTTCCATTCGTTCATCTTCAACGTTCAAACGAATGATTTGAATGACGTAGACTAGCTGCACTTGCGTGCTGGGAACAAAGTCTAACCGAGGAGCAGACTATTAGTGACGAGCCATGTGTGGCTCTAATACCATATGAAAGAAAACAACTCTTTCTCATATTCTTCAATTGAAAGCATATGCTCCAATCTCTATAGATTAGAAATATCTCTAATGGAAGAAAGTGATAGGATTCTTTGTAGAAATTGGGCCAAAACATATATTTAATTTGTCCAAAGCAAACAATATAACTATGAACATATACAATGAAAGATAAGCACCTACAACTCGAGAGGTAGGAGATCTCTTCCAATTCCTATAATTCGATAGGTAGGATGTCTCTCAAACCTTAAAATTTAGATTCAAGACTCAATCTCATGCATAACCATAACCCTAAACATATTAGCTTATTTATATTAAATAATAAATAAATGATAAAAGACTAACTTGCTTTTAAGCACACAAAAGATAAAATTGCCTATACGTTAGGCACCAACATAACAATATTTCTATTCCAAAAGATACCTGTTTTCAAGGTGGGAAAAAGTGAGGGTGTCCCCCTTCCACCACAATTGTCTAAGTTTTTTCATCCTTTGCCTCGTCCATAATTATGAGAACCTATAATGTTTGATCCTTGCAACAGTGTCCTGGGGCAAACTTCTCATCACATCGAAAAATAACCCCTTCAATTGTTTCTCTTAAATCTTTGTCTTTGTAAGGTGCTTGAAAGATGTTCCTGGTCGTGACTCATGATCTTGGCCTATGAAGCCTCTCTCTAAACTTCCACTATTGGAACTTTTGGTATTGTTGTGGTAGTGGTAGTTTGATATGGTGCTTCACCTATGCTGCTCTTATTAGCCTATTCCATTGAATTTTTATCTTCAACCCTCTATGTTAATTTCATAGTTTCCTCTAGTCCTCGCGATCTCGGTAGGCAAAGTAATGCTCGTATCTTTGGTTTCATCCCTTTCATGAAGTTGTCTTCCGACACTTCTTCTGATATCCCTCTCAAACTGCCGAATATCATTTCAAATTTTTTCTTATACTCCATGATGGTTCTTTCCTAGACCAAAGCAAAAAAAATCGTTTGTGTAAAAACCCTACTCTGGTGGTTTTGAAGTGCTCCAATTGATTTTTGAATTTTTCCATTGTTCGGATTGGTTAATATTATTCTCTCCGTTGATACCATGCTAGAGCCTTTTCTTTTAAACACAAAGCCATCACCATCAATTTTTCTTCCTACATCAGCCTATTAACAACAAAGTATTTCTCCACACAATAAACCCAACCATAAGCATCCTCTCTTTCAAAGTCCAACGTCTTCAATTTCTTATGCCTGAGTCTCCTGAATTTCTTTGACCGAAATTCATTCTACTTGTAATGCAGTCGATTACCATATTGATTCATTTTCTTCCATAAGTTTGGCTCGTCCCATACTCAATTCGCTCATCCTTATAGGCTCCTGAATCTCTTCCACTCGAAAAGTTGATGTAACAAGATGTTATTGAATGCAACCCTTGGTCAGGGTCCCACCTATTGTGATTCTTTGTTCTGGGCTGAAATCCTTTAAACTGATCTTCTCTAGCCTTGAATCACATGTCATCCTGTTCTGCTTGCTAATTCTCATTGCATTCATCCAGATGTTGCATTATTCCTTCTATGTCTTGTCACTTGAGTCTGCTTGTAATTCCTTCACTCGATCCCTCTATAGGTGATGACTGGTTTGTGCGGGAGTCTGCGATCTTCTTTATTATTTCTTCTCAGACTCTGAACCTCCTCTTCAACCTTCTCTCCATAGCCGAGAAATACTTCTCAATTCTATATCTGATTTGACTCATATTTTCTTCCAATGCTTTCTCCAAATCATCTACTTTCTTATCTGTAATTATTTCATAACAACTTTACATCGAAATTGATAGATTTTGAATTTTTGTTGGGGCTTTTGGCATGCACGAAACTCTAGATGTCGCTATCCCTTGATTCTTGTACGCGGGTTGGTATAGGACTACTGGAAGCCATGCGTAACTCCTAAAACAACAATCTGATTTCTTGTATGCGGGTTAGTGTAGGAAATCCTATTGCCGGGCTCTTGTAATCGGGCTTCCTGTCAGTCACAGATCCCGTTCGTGAGTCTCTGTCAGGAGCGGTGCATAACTCTTTTATTGCAGCGATCCCAATCACTTATTTCAATAAAAAACGAGCAAAACTTCTGTACACTATGATCAGTCGTCGCCTGTACACTGCGATCCCGTCGTTTGTGTCCCCGCTAGCCCTTTTTGTGATTTGGCTTTGTTGCCTTTCTGATTTTGTTTCTATATGATCTCGATGCTGCAATTTGGCTTCCCTGTAATCACAGATAGCTCGATTATGACTGTATCGTAGCAAACCACAAGCTGTGATTCTATTGTCAATTCCCAACTAGCTCTTTGGGAACTCGTCACAGTCCTTTCTCCTTCTAGATGACCGCGATCCCGTTGGTCTATCCCATCTAGCTTGATTGCGACTTTATCGTCACAAGAGGCTAGTTCGACCGCGTCAGCTTTCCAGCTTTCATAACTCAATCTGCAATCCCTTTCTCGGCTTCCTTTTTCTTCAGAAATCAAATGCTCTGATGCCAGTTTGATAAGATTCTTTATAGAAATTAGGGCAAAACAATTATTTTCTCTCTCCAAAGCAAATAATACAATCACAAACATATAAAATAAATGATAAAAACCTATAACTAAAGAAAATCTCTCCCAATCCTAAACCTAATACTCAATACCAAATCTCATGTTAATGCTAACCCTAAACATATTAGCCCTATTTAGATTAAACAATAATAATTGACAAAAGACAAAATTGCTCTTAGGCACACAAAAGATCAAATTACTCTTAGGCACTAGGCATCCGTGTAACAGAAAGATCCTGTAGTTAGATCTCCTCTAATTATATTACCTAATAGAAAATATATAACAAAAATGAAGGGGTGAAGTTATGTTAACTTTTATTTTTAAATTTCAGTTTTAGTGATGTCAAAAGAAATCTTTTCAACAACTGTGCGAAGCATTAGATTTTATATTACTGTGCTACATCATGCAGTGTTCTACAAAATAAATTGATTCTTGTAATATAGGTGTGGAGTTTTTCTGCAAGTATTTTATTTGTGTTGNTACTGTGCTACATCATGCAGTGTTCTACAAAATAAATTGATTCTTGTAATATAGGTGTGGAGTTTTTCTGCATGTATTTTATTTGTGTTGTAGAGGTAAAAGGGATGGAAACGTGGAATACTTGCTTGTTTTTCATACAAATTTGATCTGCCTTTTGAACAACAACACACATGTTAAATTTGCCTTCATAGAAAGACATAATCTTCAGTTTTTTTTTTAATNACAAATTTGATCTGCCTTTTGAACAGCAACACATCATGTTAAATTTGCCTTGATAGAAAGACATAATCTTCAGTTTTTTTTTTAATTTTTTTATTTTTATTAGTAAGATTAATCGGCAGCTTTGCTTTCCTGAAATATGTATCATATCATCTGCCTATCTTATTTGCTTGGCTTTGCAAACTTTCAAATTAGTCTAACTTGCTAATGACTTAAGATGCTTATTCTATGCTAACTTTTTTAACTTTTTCTCACCTAAACGCAATTTTCCTTTTGCACAATCTATCTGAGTTTTCAAGATCAATATGCATCTTGTATTATTTATATTTTTCCATCTTAGTTCTGAAAATTTTCTAGTGTTCAATTCAATCCCTCAAATTATCAAATTCATACCTTTTTGGTCCTATCATCTCAGATAGCTAAAACTTATGGAAGGGAGGTAAACATTGAGTGTTTTTTTTACTTTTTATGCTGGCGGATGAGTATGGGTAGGTCTGCCCTCATTTTTTTTGGAATAATAAGAATTGTTGTTCAATGGGATCCTCACTTTCTTGAAGCTGGTAGCATATGACTTGCAATGATCAATGCAGGCTATTCTCATGTGCTCCTTATAGCAACATACCATGTTTGGTTAAATTGTACTTTCAGATATGTAAAATTATCTCTAGTCTGCGTAATATACTTAAATTTTTTTTGTCCTTCTCATGGCCTTTTTGGAACTAATGCATGCTATATTTACATTTTCCATTTC
>JXCR01140303.1:106758-142458 GCA_002079205.1 Phalaenopsis hybrid cultivar | reverse complement strand
ATTTCGAACAATAACGATTCGAACACGAACGAACGCGTCACTGTTCGTGTTTGGTTCGTTTAGCAAACCGAACGAAAAAAATTATTTGTGTTCGTCTGGTATGCTTATCGAACGAATCGAACACGAACGCTCTGGTGAATCGAACACGAACTGTTCGCGAACAACGAGCTTTTTTGACAACCCTACTCGTTCATATCTTCTAAAGATCAATAAAAACCAATTNTGTACTTGGTCAATCTAGTTATTTGATCTTCTGATGATGAAGCTTTTGATCTTCCTTATATAGGTCATCCCGGGACATGCTTTCATGTCTCTATTCTATTAGAATTTTTTGAGATTCGTGCTATCACATTTATGTACATTTTACATATCCAATACCTAGATTTTTTATGTTTAAATGTATGACACTCAAAATTTTAATATTATATAAAAAAACAAATCAAATAATATTTACTAAAGTTATGATTGGAACATATATAATACATGCCATTTACTGATGTGAATTTTTATTTAATAACCGAAGATAGAAGTGTCATTTGATTTTTAGATTGATAAGTTCTATATAATTTAAATTAATAATTAAATTTTTTTAAGAAAATTACTATAAAATAATTATTATTTTCGCAAAGGAATCAAAACAATCAAATAAGATCCGTTGGATATAATTTTTTGTTTTATCAAAAACAATACACAACTCACTCAATAGTAATTCATGAATTTGATGCGAAAAGGCGTCTTTGCCCTAAAATATTAGGAAGATTTACATATATATCACTCAATTCTTATGTATTTACATGTCTAAAATCTAAACTTTAATTTTTACACATATACCATTTTACCTATACATGTAAAGATGTCTTTCGCTTTTTATATTTAAAATAGTAATATATTTTTTTTATGTAAAATGTAAGATTTTGGTGGTAGAAATGTCGAATGAAAGCTTAAGTGTCCATATGTAAATAAATATTACATTAAGACTCCTAATGTCGAGCTACATTCGGAGTCCACTGATATGCGGGCACGTGTAAGTGTCAGAAAAATAAAAATAAAAATCGTTTTAGCACAGAGGAAAATTCTTCTCGTGTTATTCTGCATTATTCATGTGTTATTGTGTTGATATTAATGTATTATTATGTTATTATAACACCAAGAATATTCCTAAAACACAATAACACATGAATACCACCACAATAACACCTAAATAATGCAGAATAACACGAGAGGAATATTCTCCTGTGTTACTGAGCCGGATCATAGGAAAACGCGCATGTTTTCTTGAAGTCATGTGTCCGCATATCAGTGGACTCCATAAATACCTTTACATCAGGAGTCCTGATGCAATATTTTTCCAGGTAATTGGGTGATATGTTGCCCCAATATGCTAACTTCAATCCATGTAAACTCCGTTTGTTAAAGGGACCTTTTGGGTATGTAAGTTTTACTATAAATTTTTACTTTAATAGTCTATTTGTTTTAGTCAAATATGCATGTGGTTATGATTTGAAGTGTGTGATTGTAATATTGAAAAGTAATAAGGTCAACTATATAATTATATAATTTTTGAAGCTTGAAAGCTTTTATATGGCGAACATGTGATTTTAGATCCCTGCAATCCGTCCCCATGGGTTCATTGCATTAACTGGTTCCCTTTTTTTTTTTTTTAATTATTTATTTTTATATGGTGATAATGCTGTCTCGCTTAGTATATTGTTATGGTAAATAGTTTTTAAATTATTTTTATTTTAAATAATCTGATTAGTATTAATTATGATTTATATATATATAATAAACATGAAAATTTTTAGTATTACACCATTCTTGATTAATATTTTGAGAGTTGTTCATAAGAGGTTTTTTTCGAAGGGGTATAAGAAAAAACAAACTTTAATTTGAATCTTATTTTAGAGATAAAAAACAATACTGTCGTCCGAAGAGAAAAATATTGTGTTTGGACGTCCGCACGTCTGAACAACCAACCACCCGCTGTTACGTCGCTCGTCGATGAGGTGTATGTAAATGTGACGACCGGTGGTTGGGAGTCCGGACATGTTATGTCCGGACGTAACATTTTCTCTACCCTGAAGGGGAATGTGGTCTATCTTGTATTATAAAATAATATATTATATACAAATAATATCTATAATAAATAACAAACAAACTAATTCATTTTGTAAAGAAAAATCTAATAACTAATACAACCGAAAGAAAAATCTATTTTAAAATAAAAAGTGTTGATTGAAATAATGTATTAAAAACTAATATTCTTTTCTTAAACAAAATAATACACATTTAATCGGATATATTTTTATTTAATAAATTTATTTTAGTGGAATTACATGCATATCACACAATAAACTTTGATATTTATTTATATACTCATGTTAGAGTATAATAAGAGAATTAGCTTTTATTTAAAAAGAAAATAATATGAATACAATATAAGAGTTAATCAATCAGTGATATATTATATTAATTGTAATATAAATTTAATAAAAAAAATCATTTTGTATTAAATTTAATTTGAATATTCTGTTTTTTTTCATAATTGATCAGAGAATTTAGCTCTCTAAATTTAAAAATCCTGTTTAAATCTGTTTGATAGTTTTCTTATTGAGTTCAAGCTCTAATCCAACTTTAATCGAGCCTTTAATCATATGCTTAACGTTAATAATTTAAAATTTTAAGATCCCTACTTGATACAATTTTCCTTAAATTAACTATTTTGCAAAGTTTAATTAGTAATAATGAAATGGGTTATTCCACATGTCTATCTTCTTGTTTAATGTTTCCATAATAATCATATTTTTAAAAAGTGCATGTGATATGAGAAATTTTATATAGTAACATAGAATCTTATTGAGTGCGCTAATTTAAAATAAGTTTTATTAAAGTCAAATTTCCATCATATTCATGCCTATAATAGGTTAAGCCCTATTTTTTAAATCATCATTTTTATAATTATTTTATTGAGCTCTTAATAATTATTTGTTAAACAACAAACAAACTTGTACAAAATCATAAACTAATGAGCATGTCAATTTTTAATTATATCCATTTATGTGATATATTTTCAAAAATTCACTCAAATTTATTCAAACATGGAGTTAAGAAAATAATTGAATTTTATTTGATTGAATATTAAAGTATTTATTTAGTAGATTAATTCACTAGATTATTAATTTGATTTCCTTAGACTAGATGGGGAATTGTTTTTTCTTTGAGGGCATACATCTAACTTAAAATTGATTCTTGTATTTTCAAAAGTTATCGTGACCTTTTGGCATATGCAAATAGGAGCACGAAAAAGTAACACTCAACATCTGAAATAGATCTGATGAAAGTGAGGAAATGAGGCGCGATAAGAGCGAGTCTATATAATTTAAATAAGAAGGATTTACTTTTTGATACAACATAATTTGTATGTACTTGTACATCCAAAATGTGTCTTCACGGATCTTGAGAAAATACGATGGACTAAAAGGGAGGAAGATGAAGTCAGGAGGACTCATTGGTGAAAGACCATAAGACCCTTCAACGTAGCATCAAAGGATGTTATTGATCGAGGGAAAAGTCGAGCTAACTTAAACCCAAAGTTGATCGATTGCAGGTTGTTCGAAGCAATGATCCTGACTTATCTAGCCGGTAAGAGAATCTAGTCTGACCCCCGCCTCAGTATTTTCAGCCGCCCCACTAACAATCATCGAAGCTCTTCATCAGAAGGTCAAAGGTTTTACCTCGATAACTTCCACAAGGCCCCCAAGGGTCCTTTCTGTCTAAAGGATGAATTACTTGTTAAATTATAGTGATTTACTCTCGACTCAAAAACCTAATCACATCCTAGTGACATGAGTCCTCTATCTTGGGGAAGGAGTCAACAACCGTCGGTCGTCAGAGTAAAACAAACTGATCAAGTATGGACGATTGGAGGTCATTAGACGTAGATCGAGCCAAAGATTAGATAACGAAGGGCAGTCATCAAGTCTATCTGCAACCCTTACTCATTATGGTCAGGTGGACAAATATTGTCGAACCAAGATCATTTGACTTCCAAATACCGAGTGATAGGGTGGCCAGATTGTAGGCTTATTTATGTAACAATACGATATTCTATAACGTCCCTCATCAAAATATGGGTAAGTACATAAATATACATTGGGTACCCCTATGCCTATAAATAAGGAGGGTCATTTCTATAGTTAAAATATAATAGAAAATCACATCAACAATATCATAGGGTTTTTTTTTAAAAAGTGAAATATGTATTTTAGGCGATATTTACATATAGATTCTCCTTTAAATAAGTAGTCGTAGTTTTAGATCGGATTGCCCAACATGATTTAACTGCAAATCATGATTAGATAACCATTACTATAAGTAATGTTATTTTAATAAAACTGCTATCCTTAAACATAGATAATTTAGCTATAAAAGGGATTTAAAACAATTTTTATTTATAAAAATACACCAGTCCATGCTTAGGTAAGATGGTGTTTTATGTAAAAATTGAAGTTGAGATGGTAGATATGTAAATCTTCCTACTATAAATTTAGTGGGGGATTGACATTAAGAACATTTTGGGAAATTGACACGACACACCTACCGCACAATTCTTAGGTAGTTTCATGTCTCACACCTAAACTTTGACTATTTCTTTAAATATTAAATTTTATTAATGATAAATATTTTAAATTTTATAAATTATGATAATTATTTGCTTTGAACTCAAATAATTGTAGTTTTAGTAAAAATAATAGAATGTGTAAGGCTCCGTAGCATATGATTATGGAGTGGGACTTAGGGCACGTTTGTGGTAACTTATTTGGTGCGGTGACGTTTTGAAAATGCACCTGACCTGTTTGAGTAAACTACGTTTTGACAGTTTATGCGCTTTCAAAAAACAGAAAACTTCGTTGTGGTAAAGTCTAGCTTTTCCAAAAAAAGAAAAATTTATAATAANGACTATTTCTTTAAATATTAAATTTTATTAATGATAAATATTTTAAATTTTATAAATTATGATAATTATTTGTTTTGAATTCAAATAATTGTGGTTTTAGTAAAAATAATAGAATGTGTAAGGCTCCATAGCATATGATTAGGGGGTGGGACTTAGGGTCCGTTTGGGGCAGCTTATACCGTTTGGTTGGCATGTTTCGCCAGCTTATCTGAAACTGCATTTGGGTTTTTACACTAAACGCAGACTCCAAGTCTACCCCTGTGGCCGGCCCATGGGCCGCGTTTCAAGATAAACAACTTCTTCTGAAACGCACAAATTGCACCAAACGGATCATTAGTCTCTTAGCTCCTAAGATATAAATAAAATTTAAGCATATTAATTGTTATTTTTTTAATAAACATAATAAAAATTCAATGGATGTTTAAAAAAAATAAATTTTTAAATTTTAAAAAATATGCTCTTAATTTAAGCTGAATTGTGTTTAAATACTGCATAAAAACTGTNTAATAACCACCACACATAGCTTATCAGCATATTATTTTTAATCAGCTTATCAGCAGATTATTCAATAAGCTACAACTGCCTCAAACAGATCTTTAGTCTCTTAGCTCCTACGATGTAGATAAAAATTTAAGCATATTAATTGTTATTTTTTTAATAAATATAATAAAAATTCACTAGATGTTTAAAAAAAATAGAAATTTTAAATTTAAAAAAATATGCTCTTAATTTAAGCTGAATTGTGTTTAAATACTGCATAAAAACTGTTTCCAGTACGTTAAAGATCCCTCCTTTAGCCTCGCAACCAAAGTGCTGGGTGGGGGCGGCGTGAGCCGAAGCGCAAACAAATCGGAAGAAGATGCGGCAGCAGGGAGCGTGCCCTCGCATGTGAGACCTCAAAAATCCCACCTTTCTTCACCCCCTCACGCGCACTTCGGACGAAGAAGAGAAAGAGAGAGAGAGATAAAGANTAAAAACTGTTTCCAGTACGTTAAAGATCCCTCCTTTAGCCTCGCAACCAAAGTGCTGGGTGGGGGCGGCGTGAGCCGAAGCGCAAACAAATCGGAAGAAGATGCGGCAGCAGGGAGCGTGCCCTCGCATGTGAGACCTCAAAAATCCCACCTTTCTTCCCCCCCCCTCACGCGCACTTCGGACGAAGAAGAGAGAGAGAGAGATAAAGGGAGCTCTTTTTCCCTTTGTCCTCTCCACCGTTTTCTGGTTGCCTTTGTTGCCGCGTCCCAGCCTTTGTTTGTCAGAGTGAAGAGATATAAAAAGGAAGGAGGAGCAACGCAGAGAAGCAACGGTGGCCGCTCGAGGGACGAGCGACTGGATCATGAGAAAGATAGAACGCGGCGCGGCGAAGGATGGGCAATTGCGTAACCAGAGATGAATCGGCTGTCGCTGCTGCTGCTCACGGTACTCTGTTTCCTGTCAATGCTGAATCGAATAGAGTTTCCACTTAGGGATTTCACACTTTATTTTTTATCCGCTTTTGTTATTATCACCCGGTACCAATTTCTTAAGCAAGCCTTTCATGTACTTATTCAGTATATTTTTCCTTTTTTTACTGTAATTGTTCGCATGCGAAAAAGCTAGTTTTGAGAATCATTCAGCTTCTCATGATGAATTTCAAAAAAAAATACTGATTTTGTTTTCTGACCGTTGATGTTCGTGTTTGAAGTTCGGCAGATAAACGTGGTATCGAATCATGTAAAGCCTGCTCCTTCTGAGAAAAAACAAAATCGAAGTTTTATGGAGATGAGTGATCCTTCGGTGCCTGGAAGCGTAGATGATTCAACTGACATATCAATATATTCTAATGTGATCGCCTTTACAATGTTTGAGCTTGAGACAATAGCAAAGAGCTTTCGATCAGATTATGTGTTAGGTGAAGGTGGATTTGGGACGGTTTATAAGGGTTACATTGATGAGAATGTGAGGGTGGGACTGAAGTCTCTTCCTGTTGCTGTGAAGGTTTTGAATAAGGATGGTCATCAGGGACACAAGGAATGGCTTGTAAGTAAATTGATGGATGATGTACATCTTCTTGTTCATTTATGCTTCATATTATTCTTGTTTTTTTTTCCTTGGTTTGGGAGCTCCATGACGGAATTTGAGCTTGTAGTAGCAGTGAGGATCATGAGGAACTTAGTCAACCTTGTCTTTTTAATCGTGCTCTTCTATTGAGCGTCTGATGAGATCTGTTAATAGAGTTAGTCAAATGCTAGAAGATGTAAATAGTGATGTTTAGATGTTAAATATGTAAATTTTAATGTTTTTGAGTGTTATGTATGTCAAGCCCTCTTCTTCTTCCTTTTCTTTTCTCTGTATTCGTGTTGATTTGACATGTTAGTTTTTTGGAAGATTTACATACATACCTTTCAAGTCCTATGCATTTACATATCTAACACCTAGTCTTCAATATTTAGTTAGCATAACACCTTGACCATGCATGAACAGATGTATATCTCTTTTTAAGAGTTAAAATGGTGATGCTTTTTATGTGATATGAAGGATTTGGGTGGTATAAATGTCTAAAAATAAAGTTTAGATGTTAGATATGTAAATACATAGGAATTGGGCAGTTTTAATGTAAATGCCTCCCCCACCCCCTCATTTTTGGGTTTGAAATGCCTATGTATGAATTACTAGAGTATCAGAAGGATTTTGCATTATCTACTTCATCAAATGATTATTTTTTTGTTTGTTTCCATGAGTTTTAAATAAAGTGCCCAATCATAAACAAATCTACACTATAAATGTGTGGTATGTCGTTGGATCCTTGTATTATAACCCTTGATATTTGTAAATATCATGTGTTGGTCTATATGTTTCTGGAGTTCCGTATGCTTCTCTTACGTGTTCTTATCTCTGATGAGCAACCTCATGATCATTTTCTCCTTTAATATCTATTATTCATTCTTTTTACAGACAGAAGTTAATTTTCTAGGGCAGCTCAGACACCCAAATCTTGTGAAGCTGATTGGATACTGCTGTGAGGATGATCACAGGCTTCTAGTTTACGAGTTCATGTTCCGTGGCAGCCTCGAGAACCATTTGTTTCGAAGTATGCTACGATCAATCTCTCTCTTTTCAGACATTAAAATTTATTTTTACTATTTTTCAGAACTTAGAAAAGAGGCAACTTTTCTGGCATCTCTATTTTAAGCCCACTCTAGAAAGTATTCTTCATCCCAACACTCTTTGATTTCCACTATTTCTTCAGCTTTAGATAGGTGGGTAGAATGTGATTGAAGGATGGTCCATATTTCAATCCTACTCTACAATTATGTTTGTCAAATAAAGACTTTTGCAGGACTTTGCTTAATTATAAGGGGGGTAGGTATTAATTAATAGTATCAAATGGAAGAATCAATTTCTCTGTTCTTTCTTGTAATGATGTCATACTACTATATTTTCTTATAAAAAAAAAAATAAATTTTCATACATTTTCATATGCATGTAAAATACACTTGCTTTGGATATTATACTCTAATATTACATCTAGCAGACAACACTGTCCCAAGTTACCACAGTAGGTCTTAAAATACACTTGCTTTGGATAGCAGAGCTGCGCGCGCCCTCCGAGCGGCTGTATGACCTGCGGTAGATAGCCTAGAGTCAGCAAAAAAATTTTGTGGAAAAAATCATAACTTGATAGGATAAAGACTCGTTATTATTGTTGTTACATCTAGCAGACATTAGTCATCTTCTGTTTCTTCAGAAACAGCAGCTCCAATGTCTTGGGGGACAAGGATGACAATCGCAATCGGCGCCGCCAAGGGGCTCGCCTTTCTTCACAATGCCGAACGGCCGGTTATCTACCGAGATTTCAAGACCTCAAATATCTTGCTGGACTCTGTTAAGTATAGATATAATTCTATAAAAATCACTTCTTGCTCAGAAATGCTAAAAACAGAATATTGACCAATCTGGTTCCCAATGATCCCTTTTCCTCTCAGGATTACACAGCAAAACTTTCGGATTTTGGGCTCGCAAAAGCTGGACCGGAGGGCGACGAAACCCACGTTTCGACCCGAGTTATGGGAACCTACGGCTACGCCGCGCCGGAATATGTCATGACTGGTCTGCTCCGTCGCCATTATTTGTTCAGCAAGTTCTTCTCTGAATTCATTCATGTACATCACCATGAATTATGTTTCCAAGCAGGGCACTTGACGGCGAAGAGCGACGTCTACAGCTTCGGCGTCGTTCTTCTCGAACTTCTGACGGGCCGAAGATCGGTGGACAAGAGCCGGCCGGGGAACGAGCACAGTCTGGTGGATTGGGCTCGTCCGAAGCTGAACGATAAGAAGAAAGCGTTGCAGGTGATTGATCCGAGACTGGAGGAGGAGTACTCTGTGAAAGCTGCACAGAAGGCGTGCAGCCTGGCATATTACTGCCTGAGTTTGAACCCGAAGGCGCGGCCGCTGATGAGGGATGTTGTGGAGACGCTGGAGCCATTGATGGGCAGTGGCGGCGAGCAAGATGAGGGGGCAGTTCCGGTTGTTGCGGATCAACGAATGCGTCGGAGGTTGGTGGGCGATGGGGTTGGCTGCAGGTCGTCGCCTGGGAGTCGGTGTGCTTCGGGCGGTGTGGCGGCTTGCAGAGTGAGGTGATGAGGATTGGTGAGAGAGATGGCTCTGCTTGTTGAAGCTTTTGTGATGTGTAAATACTAATGATTGTTATTTGCTGCATGGTATATTTTTGGCAAATGGCTGGGTTTCCTATTTGAGTGATGTGGATCGAAGTGAGGTATTTAGACATGCTCTTCATTGTTATTGTATGCCCTCGATTGAGAAGACAGTAAAGTTTCATTCCGTTCTGCTGCATTGAATGTCAAAATGTCGAAACATGAATTTATTTTCATTTTGGTAAAGCAGCATCTCTTGAAAACGATGATTTTTTCACCATTTTAGATCTATGATAATATATATTCCACAGACATGACTTTTAAAGGAGCTTCACGGAACGAGTCATATATCGCAGTCCAAAATTTGTGTGAAGAATCAGTTAATTGCATTGAAAGTTTAAAACAGAAGTTCTTAGTATTACTCATTCATGGAGGCATATTTAATCTTGCATCTAATGTTTAAAATCTAAATGCAAAACAGATATTCAAATCACCATAAAAAACTATCTAAGCACTGAAAATTAAGATTAAACTATTTTCACTCGTCTAAACTAAAATTTCAAATGTATTTTTATAACCTGTTCAAAAAGCTTTCCACCAGAACGCACGTCAGGCTTACAACATCCTTAAAAAAACGGCTAATAAATCAAGACTTATGTACAAGAGAATTCAGTTCTCAAAATTTCAGTAAGCCGTTGCTCTGGAAACTCTTCACAAGGCCCGGTACAAATCGTTCTTCTTAAATATGAGAAACTCCGTCTCCAAACAACTAAGCAAATCAGTAACAGCATCAGCCTTCGATCCGCTGAAGTAGTTCTTAATATCAGACAACGATATCTGCAACAAATCACTATATTAAATATTCTTCAAACATTTCACAAACAGAGAAAATCAGTCAAAAGTTTTTAGTGTTTCTACCCCGTCATTTTTGTTAATCAGCTCCATGATGGACTCTTCAGTAGCTTCCAAACCATCGTTCATGTTTTCATTATCTTCAGTTTGGGAGTAGTTGAGCTTCTTTGAGGGAGATTCATAAACTGAGCCTACGCTTCGATTTAGTTTTCTTTCATTGATAGCTTCGGGACTTGATTTGGACAGTGCTCTTTCTTTAATTAAGGATGCCCATTCTGAGTTTGCGATGTTTGAGGTTTCTGTTGTGGTATTACTGAGCAATAAAGAGTTGGAGTGAAAAACTTCATCCGGCGATATGTTGAGATCTTCCATCAGAAAGGAAGTCTTGATCTGTTCATAAGTCACCTGCAAAACATCCTCTCCAAAGGTTAAGCGGATATGTATGCTGGTCGAGTCAAGCGAGCTCGATCCACCACCAGTTTGAGCTTGAGCTTGATTACTTAATTAAGTTCATCTTAAGCTCGAGTTAAAATCTTTGAGATCAAGTCGGCTTATAGGCCAGCTCAGTTATTATTAAAAAGAAAGCNATTGATAGCTTCGGGACTTGATTTGGACAGTGCTCTTTCTTTAATTAAGGATGCCCATTCTGAGTTTGCGATATTTGAGGTTTCTGTTGTGGTATTACTGAGCAATGAGGAGTTGGAGTGAAAAACTTCATCCGGCGATATGTTGAGATCTTCCATCAGTAAGGAAGTCTTGATCTTTTCATAAGTCACCTGCAAAACATCCTCTCCAAAGGTTAAGCGGATATGTATCCTGGTCGAGTCAAGCGAGCTCAATCCACCACCAGTTTGAGCTTGAGCTTGATTACTTAATTAAGTTCATCTTAAGCTCGAGTTTAAATCTTTGAGATCAAGTCGGCTTAGAGGCCAGCTCAGTTATTATTAAAAAGAAAACAGTTTTGATTCAAGCAATTATTATAAGAAAATGATAAAAAAGAATGAGCAATCAAAAGAGAAATAATAAGAAGTGATTTGATATAAGATTAAATATGATTTTCGAGTCAAGTTTTGGCTCAAATTTGGCTAGTTAGCTCATCGAGCCTAGCTTGTGAGCCATTTGTCAAGCCAAACATGAGCAGACTCATGAGCCAACTAGGCTTAGTTATCACTTTTGCTGCAAAGCTCACATTTGGTTCATTTAAAAAATAAAAAACTAACATTTTCTGGCAGCTCCTCTTTGATTGGCTTCAAGCGCTCTCTTGATCCAATTCTGGCAACAACGGTGCGCACTTGAGAGAAAATTTTGAGTGTCAGTCCAATCTCAGAGCAGAATCTGACCCAATCCATTTCACAACCAGTCTGGGCAGCTTCAAGGATATATGAAATAACAGTCTGTTCTTTTATTGGAACAGACCTCCCTAAAACCTGTATATAAGAGCGCAAGAATGAAAGATGAATGTTCAGCCGCATACCAAATACAAAATAGAGAACTACTACAGTGGACTTACACAAACTTCTTTCAGTGAATTTTTACCCATTTGCCACATTTTCCAAGCTTCAAACTTCGCAGGATTCAGGCTTCTCTCTGAACTTGGGTAAAGCTTTCTCGTAGCAGTTACTGTATTTTCTTCTCTATTCAAGGACAGATCAAGCTCTTGTGATGCATTACTTATGGTTTGAAGAAATTTGTCACCATATGTACTTAGAAGATGCTACAGGCAGATGAAGAAAGGTTAAGCAAATGACATCAGTTAATCATAAAGGAAATGCAGAAGAGATTAATTAGAAACATATGAGAATTATAAATATTTATTTTTTCTAAGAAACCAGACAACTTTCTTATAGCCTCTGTATTCTACGAATTTTATTGCAAAAAACAGCCTCTTACCATAAAAATTTCTAGAAAACAGTAAGAAAACAATTCTCCAAACATAGTTGTAGTGACGATCTAAAACTCGAATTAGACAAAAAGCCTAAACAGACACTAAGGCTTTGTTTGAAACTTCCGTGCCGCTTTCCATTTTGGGAAAGTCAATCCTTTCATTTTATAGGCAATTTGACTGGCAATGCTTTATGCTTGTATGAAATCACTTTAAAAAATCTCAGTTTTCTTCCTCTTTCTGACTGCTATTCGTTCCCTGCCTTAAAACCTAGCTTTTTTTAAAATAACTTTGAAACAGACTTCTATAAAAATAAAAGCTTAGCTAAACAAAGCCCAAGTAGTTTAGAGATTGCACATCATTCTAGAAGCAAAATAAGCATAGAAGCCCGTCAACAACAAGCATCTCCATTTATTTACACATAATTCCATTCTTTCTAAGCCTTTATGCTGTATGATGATTTGCGTTGAGGGGGCTGAGAAATGCAGATCCTACATAACCAGAAAATTAAAGAAAAAGTAAAATCATCGAGAAGGCTTGGGTTTGACAGAGAACAAGAGTAGTCTGAGAACAGGAAAATTATGGTTCATGTGGTTTGTGAAGTAAATGAAATGTAATTTTGATTATAATATCTTACTTGGTATCCTGTCGAGTGATGTTTGGTGGGGGAAGTTTCTTGTGATATCACATAAATTAATAATTTACTATGTAAGCACTTCGCCCATGAACAATAAGCAATGAAAATTATTATCATTATCAGCTCCATTCCGATCATTTCAGGTCAACTTTATGTATCTTAATTTCCTATCCATTCCTACTGGATGATGCCTACATTGCTAAAATACATCTTTTGCTGTTCATTTTAAACATCTATCTATATAACCTAAGGTCTACCCTTTTCTTATCATAATATTTGATAATAATTTTATCTACTTATTTAATTGTGTATTTCTAATATTTATTGTCCAAAACCAAACTACCTAAGTCTCTTTTCAACTCTCATCTTCAATACCATTTCTCGAACATAAATCAAAACAATTTTTTTTCTTTCCTAACTTTATCATGCCTCCATACTAAAATTCTTTTTTTCCATAATTTGATACATCCATATTAACAACTTAGCTATTTACAACTTTTTTGTACCTATTATTCAAATTCATACAACATGAATAGCCTAATTGCACTTTTATAATATCTACTTCTAAGTCCCCATCATATCCTCTTATTGCATGGTACTCATGACATTCTTCTTCATTCTAATCACCCAGCCTCAACTCTAGAAGCAATATCTTCATCTATATCACTATTTTCTATTTAATAAATTTAATACACTTAAACCTATCACGTAAGTATTTAATTTTTCTTCTAATAATATTATCCCATAACTGTTAATATCACACACCCAATTTTTCTTTCATTTCAATTTTGCACTTATTTCAATAGATGCCTTGCTTCATATAAATTGCCATGTACGAAAAGCATACATCAAGGCATCTTGCTATGAATGTCCTTATTCAAAATTTAAACAAATAGAAGTATGAACTCAATATTTTTGCATTACTTTCAATATAATTAAAATTTCAATGATCACTCCACAAGTACTTATAATCTTAGTACGTTATCCATCATAAATACAATTGACACGTCTTTCTTTCTTATTACTAGCCAAAATTAATTTTGAGAGTACTCATTCATAGGGGTGTAAACGAACCGAACACGAACGAACAATGCTCGTGTTCGTGTTCGGTTCGTTTGAAATATAGTTTGTTTGAAATAAGCTTGTGTTCGAAATTGTTCGTGAAGGGTCTGTTCGTGTTCGGTTCGAATTGTTCGGAATTAGTTCGAATCGTTCGAATTCGTAATGTTCGAAATGTTTGAAAATTTTCAAAATTGTATATATTTTTTGAATTGTTAAATAGACAACAATTTAAATATTAATTCTCATATCTTTTAAAAATTGAAATACATAAATTTATCTTTTAAAAATTGAAATACATCTTCATAAAATATATAAGAATTAATAATTAATTCTCAAACTACAAAAAAAAAATAAATAACGAACTTCAATAAAATTATTTCATTATTAATCATTACATCCAATTATTCAAGCAAAAAAATATCTGACATAAAAGGATAAGAAAAGAAAACTTGACGATTTAACAAACCTAATTTATAAGTACGAACAACATTAAGCACAAACAAGGGTGCAATGATATAAAGTCCAAAAAATCATGCATGTTGCTAACTTTACTGTGTAAATTTTGATATGGTACATTAAAATATATAAAATGATGTTTTTAATATCTCCAAAATAGTGCTCAAAACAATCCTAAAATGATGTTTTTAATATCTGCAAAATAATGGACAAAATAAACATGAAATTATGCTTTTAGTGTCTCAAAAATAGTGCTCAAAACAATCCTAAAACAATGTTTTAAATATCTCCAAAACATGTGCTCAAAACAACGCCAAAGTGTTATGTATGTACATATAAAAGTTTAGGTGTGAGATATGTAAATAAATAAAATTGTGAGCAACATATGTAAATTCCTGTTAAAAATAATTTATCCATATACTACGCATTATGAGTTAATGATTCTAGGGTACCACTTAAACCATTGAAAACATCCTCATCAACATAAATTGAAAGACAGTGAAAGAATAATGCTTACTTTGCCAGATCCAATAGATGTATCATAGAAAATATCGCAAAGCTCCAAGGAGAAAAAAAGCAAGAGGGAGACAAACACATGAAATTTCCCAATATAGCACAATAAAAATGCCTAAAAACAAACAAAATGAAATAAAATAGCACACACAGATAAAGATAAAAAGAAATTCTATTTATCGGCAATGAACATAGGTTTTAAGACATGATTTAGGCAAGTATTAACAATTCAGAAACATAACATTACTACACAAAGCATTATAAAACATTTAGAGATAAATTTTTGGTACTTTGGACCAAATAAAACTATGGAGCATAGCAAAACAAGTCGCAAAGCGTACAATGAAGTACTTGTGAGTAACATACTGTAGAAACTACAAATGAGTTCAAAAAAAAATCTAGGGAAATTTACATACCTAGCACATAGTTCTTATGTATTTACATTTCTCCCAACTAAAATTTCAAATTTACATAGCACATTGGTTCTTCAAACCTATGCATGAAAAAGATGTATTCACTTTATAAAAGTGATAATAGTCCTATATTTTGTCATATTACATATTTAAGTGATGCGAGTAAATAGGAAAGTTTGTATGAGATATGAAAATAAATAAGAATTGTGCGCTACGTATGTAAATGACCCAAAAATATAGTGAGAAAGGAATAAGACAGCCAAGATAAGCAACAAGAAAAAGAAGGGGTGATGCAGAATAAAATGATTCATAGTCCGGTAAAGCCTTAAACAAATGTTAAGAAAGCATAAGACCACAAAGTGGCTAGGAAATTAAGCTGAATTGAGTCGTGTTTTTACTGGACTCGCCTAAAAGCAGACCCAACTAGCAGTATGATCAGTATCCATCTCACTAAACTAACCAATCCAAACCTGTGACTATTTTATTGAATAGGAATCATTCATGTTGCCCAAGCAGCAAAATAGGCACTATTAGCAATATTCTCAAAACAAAAACAACGTAATAATAATCTGACATACGTTTTATGCAAAAAAATAATAATAATACAAAAATTAACTCATAAAAGTCTTACATAGTCTCATACAGAAATTTCAGAAACTTCAAAACCTAGGTTTCACTCAAAAAATTTAAATAAACCTAAAAATTTTTTTGAAAAATTTAAGCTAAGAGACAAACCTGATTACCTGAAGATAAATATGAAATATTACAGAAAATCAAGCAAGAATACCGAGCAATCGAAGTAATGAACACCGAAGCAAGAATACTGGGTCGATCCAACGCCGACTCACCAAGGAAAAATACTTTTATCAAAGAAAAATAGAAGTAGAGATTAGAGAACGAACACAAAAAATCAACCCTAAGCACTCATCGAGAAAAGTTCTCACCGAGAGAAGCTTTTCGCAATTTTGATAGAAGAATGATGGTTCTCGCAGTCAAGCTTTTCACGATCTTGAGAGAAGCAGCCGAAACTAGAGGAGAAAGATCGGACTGCGGTCTCGTACTCTAGAGAGGAGAGAGCGACGTGCTTTAGAGAGGAGAGCGCTCAGAGCGGCGAGAAGGGAAAAAGCGAACGGGTTAGGGCTTCCGCTCTGTGGTAGGGTAATAAGGTTTTTTTCATTTCTTTTATATATTATAATATAAAAATAATAATATAATATATTATAATAATTATATACCTTATATTATATAAATATATAATATCTATATTATTAGAGTCTAGATAGTATATAAATATATTATTATTAATAATTTATTTTACATTATAATTTACGGGTTTTAAATTTCAAAATATATTAATTTTTTTGAGTATATAATTATTTTAAAAATATCATAAATTTTTTATATATATTTATTTAATTTTTTTTAATTTCGAACAATAACGATTCGAACACGAACGAACGCATCACTGTTCGTGTTTGGTTCGTTTAGCAAACCGAACAAAAAAAATTGTTTGTGTTCGTCTGGTATACTTATCGAACGAATCGAACACGAACGCTCTGGCGAATCGAACACGAACTGTTCTCGAACAACGAGCTTTTTTGACAGCCCTACTCGTTCATATCTTCTAAAGATCAATAAAAACCAATTAATAAACCATTCTTCTAATATTTATATTTTTCTATTAGTTGTATTAATACAAACAACACTTTTATAAAAACTTGATTATCTAAAGCTAACATAATTTTTTCATATTCATATTCCATTACTCTGAATAATTTTTTGCATCAATCATACATATGATTTTTTTATAATTATTGCCAACTTGAAGAACATTTCTTTTTGGTAAATATTGGCACAAAAATACTTCTTTGATTTAAATCCATCTGGCCTAGAATGAATAGTGTCCACTCCAACAAAGAGGAAGTGGACATCTTTGGATTAGGCTTTGGGTTTGATGAGTAATGGTGTGTTACCTAATTAAACCAGGTAGNACAAAGAGGAAGTGGACATCTTTGGATTAGGCTTTGGGTTTGATGAGTAATGGTGTGTTACCTAATTAAACCGGGTAGATTTTAGGAAACAAACAACCTAAAAAATTGTGTCAATCAACTGATCACCGTTAAGATGATCAAAATATTGCAAGTTGATTACAGAGTCATTAGCACAATCAACACCTTTAATCANCTGATCACCGTCAAGATGATCAAAATATTGCAAGTTGATTACAGAGCCATTAGCACAATCAACACCTTTAATCGTGACTCTTAGGGAAAACCAACTGTGGAAATTAGCCGCTCGGGAACTGTAACAGAGTGGTAAGAAATCAAGCCATATGAGAAATATTGCATTTTGTATTAATATATCAAAAAAACTCCAAAAAACCAAAAAGGAGTTATAAAAGCTACACAAAAGGGGTAGGTTGGCATCATTCTCCGCCACACTCAAAAATACNGAGAAATATTGCATTTTGTATTAATATATCAAAAAAACTCCAAAAAACCAAAAAGGAGTTATAAAAGCTACAAAAAAGGGGTAGGTTGGCATCATTCTCCGCCACACTCAAAAATATGGGGTCACAAGTGTGAGCATCTCAGACAAAAGTCCTATCCAAAACAAGTCAGGCTAAAAAATGGGATGCTTTGAAGGAATGAAGCCATTCATGAAGGGAATACCGATCCAACTATGGTGAAGGAAAAATCCTCAATCAAATAAGACTGGTAACAACTGTTATAGCATATTAGAAGCCTTGAATGTTGAAACTTTAATATTTACATACTTGAAAACTTGAGAATTGCTTTTTTTTTTTTTACTAATCTAGGANATTAGAAGCCTTGAATGTTGAAACTTTAATATTTACATACTTGAAAACTTGAGAATTGCTTTTTTTTTTTTTTACTAATCTAGGATGACTTTAAGAAATTTATTATTTCGGACCCTTTGAAAGCATAAATATGACTCTTCGGCAGGTATAGACATCATTAACCATTGAGCATTGAAATAAAATTCCTGTTTTCAATTCTTATGTTAATGCTGTTTGGATGCATAAATAGCTTTCCACCTTTCTCAATGGCGGTTCTTGATTAAGGGACCGTTTGGTTGAGTGAATTAGTGGTGTAATGTAAATCCTTTTTAGGGATTTGAAAAAATTCTGTGTTAGGTATGAAAATTTACAAATATAATGTAAAATTTTAATGAATTTGAAGTTTATGTAGTTCATTTTGGGTGAATTTAGAATTCNGCGGTTCTTGATTAAGGGACCGTTTGGTTGAGTGAATTAGTGGTGTAATGTAAATCCTTTTTAGGGATTTGAGAAAATTCTGTGTTAGGTATGAAAATTTACAAATGTAATGTAAAATTTTAATGAATTTGAAGTTTATGTAGTTCATTTTGGGTGAATTTAGAATTTGACCGATTTGGCTGAATTTAAATTACATCATTTAGTTAAAATGTTATATGTAAGTTGTCACTGACCACCGTTGCCGCCCGCCTTCCAACTGCCGTTCACCGCAGCTGCAGCCGCTGCCCACCCATCGTCACCCTCCCATCAACACCTGCTCATCGCCGACGCTTGCCNATTATTTCTTACGGTGCAGTTCCATTCTCTTTAGCGAGTTCCATCCTCATATGCAAAAGGATATCGTAAAACTTTTTCTCAGTCTGAAAGGATATGAGAATTGGAAAACAAATCATATAGATAAACACAAAAAAGTAATCACTTGTCGAGATATTGCACGCACAAAGTTACATGAGAACAAAAAGTAACCTCAGAAAATCTTTCCCCTTCTAGAGTAATTGAACCTTTAATGTCTTCAACGTTGCTATGCTTAACTCCATGATCTTCCTCATCAATCATCTCACTAGTCAATGCTAAAATCAGAGGTGGTTGATCAACAAGGTTGGCCGAGTCGAGATATTGAAGTCCCATTGGGCTAACACTGAATAAAAGGTCAGATTAGACCAATTTTTTTTTTGAAATTATATCAAGCATTTTCGNTGGCCGAGTCGAGATATTGAAGTCCCATTGGGCTAACACTGAATAAATGTCAGATTAGACCAATTTTTTTTTGAAATTATATCAAGCATTTTCAATAAAATGGGACCAGCACAACCTGGTGTCGCATAATTTAAGAACTAGACAGCCAAGAAGAAACCAACTACCTTACTTTTCTATACACATCTTCAACAATTTCTTTTAAATAACCTGCACAAGTTACATAAACAATCTAATTTACTAACAGGAGATCAATTATTTTAAACAAAAATAAATTGAAAGCAAATAGCATATNTCTTCAACAATTTCTTTTAAATAACCTGCACAAGTTACATAAACAATCTAATTTACTAACAGGAGATCAATTTTAAACTAAAATAAATTGAAAGCAAATAGCATATTAAGATCTAGAAGGTAAAGCAAAGTACGATGCTTGAAAGAAATAATGAAATCAAGCCTAACCAATTTTTTTAACCATATTTTATCACTATTTTCAACTAGGACTATCAAAACAGCTCGTTGGTAACTCCTGTTCAATTTGTTTGCTAAGAAAACGAGTCGAACACAAATAAAGATTTATAATTGATGAGTATTATTTTTAAATAATATAACTGACTACAAGGCTACAAAGATTTATAATCAATTAAAATTATTAATTAAAAAATAGAATAAAAATATATTAAATTATATTCAAATGAATACTTAATATAAATAATAATATTTGAATCACTCCTACCCATAACATTCTATCACTATGTGACAATGACTATCAAAACGACATGTTGTTCGGGAACAACTTCTGTTTGACTCTCTAAGCGAACGAACCAAACATGAACTATTCTTTTGCGTTCGATATCTTAATGCACCAAACATGAACAATGTTATTATTTAACAAGCCAAACTCAAGCCAAGCCTAGGCTTGCTCAAGCTCGACTCATTTACACCCCTATTTTCAACCCATATCCTCTTTGTAATTGGTCATGCCCATCCTATTAAAATTTGTTATTGTCAGGTTTGAGAATAGAGCATGATTAATTTTATTNTATATTAAATTATATTCAAATGAATACTTAATATAAATAATAATATTTGAATCACTCCTACCCATAACATTCGATCACTATGTGACAATGACTGTCAAAACGACATGTTGTTCGGGGACAACTTCTGTTTGGCTCTCTAAGCGAACGAACCAAACATGAACTATTCTTTTGCGTTGATATATTAATGCACCAAACATGAACAATGTTATTATTTAACAAGCCAAACACAAGCCAAGCCTAGGCTCGCTCAAGCTCGACTCATTTACACCCCTATTTTCAACCCATATCCTCTTTGTAATTGCTCATGCCCATCCTATAAAAATTTGTTATTGTCAGGTTTGAGAATAGAGCATGATTAATTTTATCNAATACATTATTTTCAATCTATTTCAAACCAAACAAAAAAAATATAAAGTTCTACGCTTATTTTACAGTGAACGACATAACTCAAAAGTATTTGAAGTACATTGTAATTATAGTACTTTGTAAATCTTTTACTTTATATTTCATTTTTAGCAAACCAAACGGCCCCTAAAAAAATTCCTGCAATGCACAACGACATTAAACCATCTGCATAATAGATCCATAACAAAACTACCACAATAGCCTGGACGGAGCGAAACAAATTAGCTTATATAAACTTCAAACTAAAGAGCCGATGGAATTCTGTTATTCTAAAGCTTATTTAGGATGGTAATAAGAAAAAAGACAATAATAAGTTACTATTAAATTGCCGCCATGATCAAAGAAAATACCTGGTTAACACCTTCAATATTAGCCAACCTAGGCCGGGTAGATGGCCTTATCTTTGCAATCTTAATAAGTGTCTGATCACCACATATAGCATATCTACAGAATCATGAATTCAAAATAAAAATCCACCACTTCTTGCTTTAAAAAAACATATTTCCCAAACTTTTTTATTAAGAGCTAAAATAGTACCCACATAGCACTATTTCAACCCTTATTAAATGAGTTTGGAAAGTAAAATGACCAAAGTGTAAATAGTCAAGGGAATATTTTGACACTTCACTCCAAATAAAAGNGCCCTCAAGTTGAAGCATAGATGTTCATCATATTCAACTTGGATTTGAAGTCGTCAAACAATGACCGAGAAAAATTCTTGGTAAGGAGATCTGTTAATTGATTATTGGATGAGACAAATGAAATACAGATCTCTCATGAATCGAGCTTCTCCTTAATGAAGTGTCTGTCAATCTCCTCATGCTTTATCAAATCATGTTGGGCTGAATTATGAGAAATACTAATGATAGCTTTATTATAGCAAAATAACTGGAGAGGAAAAGAGACTGGCATATGCACTTTACTGCGCATGATGCGTAACCAAAGAGCTTCACAGTATCCAGAGACATGAAGCAAAACTCGGCTTCAACACTGCTCTAGGCTACAAACGACTGCTCTTTGCTTTTCTATAAGAAAAGATTTCCCCACAGAATGAGCAATATCCTGAGGTGGATCTCCGATAATGTACAGACCCGACTCAATCAGCACCTGTATAAACAACAATAGAAAGAGAGGTGTTATACGAGAAAAACAAACCTGAGCCCGGTGTACTTTTCAAGTAATAAATGATCCTGTGAACAGCTCGGAGAAGATGCTCATAGGGATCATGCATGAATTAACTTGCAATACCTACAACATGAAAAACGTCGGGGCGAGCATGGGCGAGGTAAATGTGTTTCCCCACAAGTCGTTGGTAGTGTGCCTTGTTCACCGGAGCTGCATTGGGAACATCAGCCAGTTTCTCATTGGGAACCATTAAGGACACCACTAGTTTGCAAAAGAGAATGTTATTTTCTGTCAATAGATCACATATTTGTGCCGAGATAGGCAAATGCCCTGAGATGACCGAGCTATTTTCATACTAAATACTGAAGTGACCCCAAGTTCATTTCAAATGAAGTAGCAATAACACCTTTTAAAAACTCCAATGCTAGTAGATCATCACCTGTGAGTACAATATCATTGATATTGACACGCACCAAGTGCTACGAAGCACGATCAACTCACACAAGTATATGTGGCGTATCAATAGTATCAGGTTTAAGTCTGATTGTTGATCCCACAGAAAACTAGAAGAACTCAATGAGGGAAAATTTCTAGCCTACTACTATCAGTCCAAGCCTAAAAAGTTTGAATTGCAAGTTCAATTTTATACCCATTCGAAAGTTATAAGAAGCACGTCTATCCTAACAAACAAAAAGATTCTTTTTATCAAATCAGGTGTCAAGAATTTTTCCTCTTTAACTGATCAAGTGATGAATCGAACTAAGGATTAGATTAAAAAATAGTATCAATCAGAAGAAAAATTCTTCCTTATCCCCTTCCAACGGTCTAAAGAAGATTAGCAGTTTTAAGTTTAGTTCCATAAAACTCTTGAACTGCTCAAAGAAAAATGACTCCTAGAAGATTGCATAAATCCATGACAATATCCCTATTCCATTGAGTTCAAGTTATTAAGTCTTTTTGTTCCATAAAGAATCCTTCCAGATACCAATATTCACAAAAGATTTTAACAATCAACTGGTCAAGTATAAAGTAAATTAAATTCTCAAGTTAATACAACACTTTTAAATTCAAATCAAAGCGCAAACAATCTCAAATCCTTTGTCCTATCCATTTACCATCACAATTAAACAAATAAACAAAAATACTACTCACTATTCATGACAAATCTCGTCAAATCAAACATAGTTTTATGTATAAACATCACAATCTCAATCTTTGCAAAGAAGTGCTGAAGAAAACACAATGTAAACACATTTATCTCCTTCGCAAACACATAGTTTGAGAATACTACTAGCAGTAAACAGTCAACTCTCTCAATATTCCCAATCACTCTCTTTTCCTCTCTTCTAATCTCTTTGCAAAAGCTTCGGCCTCCTCTATTTCCTCTCTCAGAATGACAAAAAAAAATGATGAAAAAGCCCTTAATTCGTCCTCATCCTTTTTATTAGTTGCCCAAGTGTATAGGTGCATCCATCTATTAGAACTACCAAAATTTGTTTTTAGTGCTTAAGCGCCCTGTGACTGGCACCTAAGCTCCACTCCGTGTGAACTCTTTATGCCAAGAATGGGGCCGATCACGACACCTAGGCGCTGGTGGCAGTGCTTAGGCACCCAAGAGTCGGCACCATATTTTTGCACGCTTGAGTTTGCGCTTCATTTAGGAAGGGACAGACGTATAGGCACAAGACAACATTTGCTTCTTCTACAATTTGATCCAATATGATTTCCGTTTGATCCTGCTTTCACTGCAACCTACAAAACAACATAAAAACCTTCTTCAAAGTGCAATATTATCATGTAAAATACAAGTAACAAGTGCAAAATTATCAATAAGTCAAAATCACTCAAACTTGTAAGTTACTTATCCTCAAGTAACAACAAAAATTAAACACTTGATTTTGTTGAACATAATAGGGATGAGTTTTCATAAGTGACCACCTCCAATCAAACTTCCAAAGATATATAGTTAGCAAAATTTCTCTATTGAATTATTTTTCCACATGTGGTTCAAAAAGCTTTGAACTTTTCAAAATCATATCATCTCACGTTCATTTCAAGGGATTTAGTAAATGCTAAACTAATACAAATTAGAGGTCAAATTATGAAAATATAGCCCTCCATTAGGTGATTTGCTAATAACTCATAAACATATGAAGTGAATAAAATTAAGGAACCTCGCGGAGTTTTTTATTTAAAAAAATAGTAGCAAAACCAATTTTTGTTAAAGCTTTTCCTCGATGTTTTTCATTCATAGCCATTCTTTTTCACTCACTTTCTTTCGTTAGGATGATTATTTCATTTTCATTTCTTTTTAGATAATCCCTTTTTTCATACACATCCTAGAGGATTACTATATCTGAATAAGACTTTTAATGATTTTGCATTCTATTGCAATCTCCCTAAACTAAAATTCTCCAACATTCCCTTTCGATTCAAGATTTGCAAATTATGAATTATTAACATAGAATTCAAATTAGATAGAGACTATACTCTCATAAAAATACACATCTATGTGAAAACAGTTCACCAAATAACCAAATCTTCTTAAAATTAAATATGTCAATTAATTAATCATTTGTTAAATTTCAAAGATCAATCTACACTATTTAAGTTTAATCCAAATAGAGTCCAAATATCATTTATCTATATATCTTCCTTTTAGATTGTTATAGTCTCAAATTCATACCCACTATACTTTACTTACGTCAAAAAAAAAGTAGAAGCCTAATACTTTGTTAACAAAGAGACAAATAATTGAACAAAACATAATTCTTCCCCCTAAAATTTATCATATAAAATTTCTAAAGTAAAACATGATATTGACATAAAGAAAAAAAACAACAATTATCTATAACTCCTGTACAGGCCAACACTTCAACAATATGAATATAACAAAAATTACAACAATGACAAATAAAAGTTACAACAACATATCAACTTAAGTTTCACAAAGGAGTCCAAACTAATTACATCAGATAATGTCCAAAATCAAATATGCGGAAATAAAAGTCCAAACTACAGTACTACAAATCACCGTAACACAACATAACATCAAGTCAACAAAAATAAAATAGCAAATTGCAGGAACAGACGAGGACATAACAAAAACATCCATGGAGCAATCAAATCACTCATCCCCAGCTTCATCATCTCCTTCTCTTTCTTCTTCTTCTTCTTCCTCCTCCTCCTAATCTTCCTCAATTGGTTGGCGAGTTTTCTCGTAAGGCATATATGGAGAGAGAGGGAAAAACAATTGGGTCCTCTCCTTCTAACCACTGGTTTCTCCTATACATCTCTAACTGTGTGGCTTGAAAATTCTTTATATAATCAAATTGGATTTTGTTCCGTCAATCTATATGAGAAACCCTATCTGCCAAATCATATCACCTCTGCCTGTATAATTGCAGTATCATCCTCGAGCGTATCGAGTCGCTCAACAATCGAAGCCATAAAAGCAGAGGGGCGAGGGCTAGAAGCGGAAGAGAAAGGTCGGGAAGAACTTTCACCACACCCAAATCCCGAATGTCAATTACAGACACCAATGTTTATTTTGGAAATAGGTTTCAAGGGTTGCAATTGTCCTTCCCAAGTTTTATATGTGACTCCTGCCCACAAACACAAAGCAAAGACAGTAGAGCAGTGACCCAATCCAATAGTAAAACCTTCCTTTAACAAATTTCTAATTGAATGACAAATGAAAGGTCCTACATCAATGGTCTTATGAGTTTGAATGCAAAAAATTAGAGCCGCTCTATCCCTAATAACCTCACTCAGATTGGTCGAGAGAAGAAGTTTGGCTGAAATGAAATAATGTCAAGCTTTAGATTCAATCTTTAAAACAGAGAAAGCTAAATTAATTTTTGTTTCATCTGTCACCTTCCAAATTCCCTTGCCATTGGTCAAAAAGGATATATTTTGACTAAGTTCAAAATCCAAAAGAGAGAAGTTATGATAGAGGCTATCTGGTGTGTCAGATAAATGATACAACTAATTAATTTGAGTAGATGAGAGATTAACTTGCCGACCCCTGACATACACTAAATTAGAGGATAACTCGGATAAATTAGCATAAAATTTCCGTACAACGAGAATCACTGCAATGCCAATCTGATAACATAAACTCTCTCAAACCCTCTTATCAATCATGGATTCCACCACAACACCTTCCGGAGACAAAAATCCCCTCTCCAAAATGAATTTCTTCTATACTAAGAATTTGTTATATCTTTCTTCTGCTTTTGTGCTCATGAATTTCTTGTTATCAAAGATAGAATTAGATTTTCCACCTTTAGTCTTAGGTGTCATGGAACAATGAAGAAAGGATATAAACAAATGAAAAGTATAGCAAGATATGCGAAGATCAAAATGCAAGTATTCATGTTTCAATGAGTAAATCACAAAGAAATCAAAGCTTTCATGCTCAAAACTCACAATGTTTGAACAATTACGACAATATAATCTTAAAATGAATCCCTTGAAATGCGCCTTCGGTGTTACCTCCGGGAAATTTTTAGGATTCGTTGTCCGTTATCGGAGAATCGAGATTGATCCAGATAAGATTAAAACTATCTTGAAAATGCCTCCTCCCAAAACCTTGAAACAACTACGTTCCTTTCAAGGGAAATTGGCATACCTAAGACGCTTTATTTCTAATCTCTCAGGTAGGTGTCAGCCCTTCTCGGCATTAATTAATTAATGTCAACGGGCTTTCGAGGACGTTAAGCGATACTTAATGACACCTCCTGTTTTGGCAGCCCCTATCCCGGGAAGATCTTTGATACTTTATACCGCGGCCTTAGACGACTCCCTCGGAGCCCTGTTAGCTCAGGTCAATGACGAGGGTAAGGAAAACGCACTCTACTACTTGAGTCGACGTCTAATACCGGCGGAAGTAAAGTATCCTCCTATTGAGAAACATTGTTTAGCTTTAATTTTCGCCGCCCAGAAGCTTAGACATTACATGCTTTCTCATAGGGTCACCCTTATTTCAAAAGTTAATCCGTTGCAATATTTGATGACCCGACCAACACTTTCTGGACGTTTAGCAAGGTGGTCGATGATTTTATTACAATTCGATATAACTTTTGTTCCCCTTCGCGCTATCAAGGGACAAATTTTAGCAGATTTTCTTGCAGCACACCCGCTCCCAGCTGGGTCCTCTCTCGACGATGAGCTACCAGATGAACAGATACTACAAGTGGAACCGTCCAGTACTCGGCGTTGGAAAATGTATTTTGATGGGGCTTCGTCAGCCAGGAAGGATAAAGGATTACAAACAGTCATACCGTGTAAAGTAGGAATTTGTTTGAATTTCGTCACGCCGGACCAAAGAATGTTAAAGTTTTCTTACCACTTGACAGATTCATGCACGAATAATGAAGCAGAGTATGAAGCCTTGATTACCGGATTGGAATTGATAATATCGATGGATATAACAGACATTGCTATTTATGGAGATTCACAACTCGTCATTCAACAGGTTGCTGGACAGTATAAGATCTTAAAACCGAGATTGGCAGAATACCATCAGTATGCGATGAAGTTGTTGGAACAGATTCCTAGCGTAGCTTTGTACCGGATTCCTCGAGGAGACAACGCTCAGGCTGACGCTCTAGCAAAACTGGCTAAGGAAATGGCGTGTCCACCGGAGGATTCCGTCGACATTACAGTACAAGGACGTCAGATTTTGTCACAGATCGACATTGACAGTTTGCACAGGCTCGGAAAGAAAGAAGAAATAGTAGCTACAGTGGCAGACAATCTCGAAGACTGACACAGACCTTTAATAGAGTATTTGCAAACAGAAAAATTGTCAGAAGACAAGTCAACCGCATATCATATCACGAGAAGAGCTTTGTCGTATGCCTTGGTAGATAATGTCCTCTACAGGAGATCGTTTGATCAGATGTGGCTGAGATGCCTGAGCACAGCTGAAGCACAGGATATTGTTAAAGAGGTACACGCCGGATTGTCTGGAGCGCACCAATCGGGGCCAAAAATGAAAATAAAGATTAAAAGACTCGGATACTATTGACCAACAATGTTAACGGATTGCATGGATACCGCTAGAAAGTCACCTGTGTCAGGTGCATGGAGTGATCTTGCACCAACCTCCGAATGTGTTACACCCGACCGTCGCTTCATGGCCATTCGAGTGTTGGGGCACGGATATAGTGGGTCCGATAGACCCTCCATCTTCAAAAGGACAGATTTATTCTCGCAGCTACAGATTACTTCTCCAAATGGGCAGAGGAAATACCGTTACGTAAAGTTACAGCGCAACACGTTCTCCAGTTTTTCAAGAGTCAGATTGTCTACCGCTTTAGTGTTCCGCGCAGAGTGATTTCCGACAACGGGTCAGCGTTTAAAAGTACTAAGATCAACAGTTTCGTCAGACGACATGGGATAGATTGGAGGTACTCCATGATTTATTATCCCAGAGCGAATGGTTTGGCCGAAGCAAATAAGACGCTCGTGCAGCAGATTTTGAAGACGTTGGACGAGAACAAGAGAGGTTGGCATGAGAAGTTGTTAGAAGCTTGTGGGTCTACCAGACGACATTCAGAACTCCTACCCAGTGTACACCGTATGCGCTCGTCTATGGGTCCGAGGCCGTACTTCCGTTGGAGGTTCAACTACCGACTCTTAGAATAGTCGTCGTTAATCAGATTACAACAGAAGACAGCGCCAAACTCAAACATGCAGAGATGGAGAGTCTCGAAGGAAAACGATTAGAAGCGCAGCAGAATTTAGAGCTTTACCAAGCGAGAATGGCGCAGACTCACGACAAGCTGGTCCGCCCTAGGACGTTCAAAATTAGTGATCTTGTACTTGTTCTCAAGAGACCTATCATTGTACACCGCAAGATAGGTGGAAAGTTCGAACCAACTTGGGAGGGACCATTTGTCGTGGAAAATGTCTATTCAGGAGGATCTTACCAACTAGTGGACTTTCGAGGCGAAAGACCTATGTTGCCGGTCAATGGGCGATATTTGAAGAATTATTATGCAACTTAATGTTCCCCGGAATTAAACTCCAGAAATAATGTTGGGTCTGAGGAATGATTGTTCGGCTAGTGTCTGTGACTGGGTCCCAAAATTTTATAATAAAATTAATCTTAATAAAATGAAAATTTGAATTGGCACTTATAAGTTCCTCACTTTCGTTCTAAATTTCACCAATTTAAGTTAAGAAAAAATGTTTGCACCTTTATAATACTAAAATCTACTTAATAATGCTCTGTTGTTCTTGTTCGTTTTGGATTTCAGCGCGCTGATGTTTTCTTGTCTTTTTGCAGGAAAATGTCAAGTCCGAAGCTGATCTTCGCTTTTCAAGACGGCTTAAATCTCGCACTGAATAAATAAAAGACAGCTCAGGGTGGCGTGGTGAACTTTGACTTGGACTACAGTCAGGTCAACATTGAATACAAGGGTTCTCTGATGAACATCGTCAGCCGCCGGGAGACAGAGGGGTTACCGTCACTACATAAAATCGGTGTCAGGGAAGACTCCTCACCAAAGAGACAGAAAGTGGAAATGATACAGTATCCGATAGAAGGGACTGGTCAGTTGCAGTCAATGATCACCACACCGACGGGAGGCTTGGTCGGTGCTTTTGCTGATAGAGTTCCTGACGCGCCACTGAGAATGACACAGCGTACCGCAAACACAGAGCCTTCGTTCGCCTGGAAAGAAGACGTGCAGGGGAGGCAGAAACAACACTTACCCCGATTCCTGAGGAGAGGGTCTACGACCATAGCCTAAGAGAGACTTCCACTAGTCCGCCGGTCGCCGGAGGCGAAGTAGGGTTTGGTGTGGAGTCTACGCAGTCAGAGGTTCCTGACGAGCTTTGCCCGGGATGTCCAATGTGTAATGTAGAGATCCCGAGGCGGATGTCAGCAGCCGGGGCATTTACAGAATGCCCCGAGTGTAATGTTCTACGCCTGGAGCGCTACGAGACATTCGAAGAATACACCGCTGCGAGTATGATATTGAGAAATGTCGAACATCCGGAAGTCGAGTCGTACGTCCCAAGGTTTGCTGAGACGTCGCAGTTCTGGATAGGGGAGCAGCCCCGACACGTACAAAGGATTCCTGCAATTGAGCTTGAAAGAATGAGCAGAGTCAGAAAACAGGAATTTGAATTCTATGAGGAGATCCGAGGAAAGTCTGTCAACATCTTGGAGGGTCTGGAATTACATACAAGAGTTTTCTCTAAAAGGGATGAGAGGAGAATTCTGGACTGTGTGTTTGACTTGCGAGAAAAAGGTCGTGCTGGATTATTGATGAAAAAAACGTATTCAGAGCCGCAGAAATGGATGAGAGGCAAATGACGAATTACAATTCAATGCGGTTGCTGCTACAACTTCAAGAGAAATAGACTGGGGAATCCCCCGGGTATCTTGAGATACAACAAGGTGGATCCTCTGCCTTTCGAGATAAAAAAGATGATCAAAAGAATGGTAAGGTGGAGCATACTGCCTGCAGATTGTATCCCGAATAGCTGTATTATTAATATCTATGAGGAGGGAGACTGCATTCCGCCCCACATAGATCACCACAACTTTGTCAGGTCTTTCTATACAGTGTCTTTCATGAGCAAGAGCAACATCCTATTTGGAAGAGAAATTGACATTGTGGGACCTGAAGCGTTCAGAGGATCGGTCGAGATTCCGCTGCCAGTGGGTTCAGTTTTGATCTTGTAAGAAAATGGAACAGATTTGGCGAAACATTGCATCTCAGGAGTGTCGCATCGCAGAGTTTCTGTTACTTTGAGAAGGATGAACGATAGCAAGGTGTCACACGGGTTTCAGCCAGATTTAGAATTGGAGGTACTACGCCCGTACTAGTTGTGAGATGGCTGTACCTCTAAGTATACGCGAAAGGAATTCTACCCCGAAGCGTGGCTTAGAAGGTTAGCTTGCTGACATCGAAAGATAGACATATATTTGCTTCCTTTTTGTACGACATCAGAACAGAAGTGATATGATATGTGATACTACGGTTCTTACATGAATGTACTCAGCATGCTGTTTTGGGCAGTTCCAACATGTGATCAGTTGTATTACATGATTTGGAAGAAGATTCAATGAAGCTCGTTTTGAATTTCGGTATGTTTGTTGAGTTGCCTTTCTGTGCGTATGATGAGAAGTCGCACGACCACACGGTGGTTCTAACCTATAGCAAACAAAGAACGACATGAAATTTTTTTTTTTTAATTATATAAGTAAAATTCAAAACTAAAAATATATAATAAAATCTATGCAATGAAAAAAAAAATGGTAACTGAATCCTTCACGTTTCCCTCACGCTCTACATCCTCACTTCATAGAATCCTGCACGTTTCATTCACATTCCGCATTCTTCACATACGTTTTGCATCTATCTCACTTCACAAAACTCTCCGCGATCCTCACAATCACTACTCACGTTTCCTCCCTCCGCCCTACTCCCACCGATATTCTCCGGGATCGTAGACCTGTGTTCTACTCCCTCGGGACAATAGGCCTCCGCCCTACTCCCACCGATATATTTTTACCTCGGGATCGTAGACCTGTGTTCTACTCCCTCGGGACCGTAGGCCTGTGCCCTACTCCCACCGATATTCTTCGGGATCGTAGACCTGTGTTATACTCCCTCGGGACCGTGGGCCTGTGCCCTACTCCCACCGATATTCTCTGGGTCTGTGCCCTACTCCCACCGATATTCTCCGGGATCGTAGACCTGTGCTCTACTCCCTCGGGACCGTAGGTCTGTGCCCTACTCCCACCGATATACTCTGGGACCGTAGGTCTCCGCCCTACTCCCACTGATATATTCTTCGGGATCGTAGACCTGTGTTCTACTCCCTTGGGACTGTAGGTCTGTGCCCTACTCCCACCGATATTCTCCGGGATCGTATACCTGTGTTTTACTCCCTCGGGACCGTAGGCCTTCACCCTACTCCCATCGATATACTCCGGGACCGTAGGCCCCCGCCCTACTCCCACCGATATACTCCGGGATCGTAGACCTGTGTTCTACTCCCTCGGGATCGTAGGCCTCCGCCCTACTCCCTTTTCAGCACTAAATCAAACATAAATCAAATTCTAACACGAATTCGAAATCTACACCTGAAACTCGATAGTCTGAAATCCATCTTCTAATCCCCAGCGGATATATTTTTTTATCACACATTTCTACGCTTTGTTCTAGGTATGATGGCCTAGACTTTCGTATTGGTTTCGTTGATCTTTTCGGTCAACACCAATACGCGCGGTGTGCTCGTCCGACACACCACACTTATTGGGGGTCCATTTGTTGACCTCATTTTTAGCGAGGACTAGTGTTTCTCTTAGGATTTAGGATCTAGCCTTAGGGATATCCCTTCGACTATCTTAGAACCTTAGAAACGAGACCCGTCTCATTTTAAAAGTTCGACATACTTCTGTCCTCTTTTGTGGTTTCGCGTGTGTGGTGTCAACTTCTAGCACTTAAAAGGGTGAAACCGGCATGAGGAAACCCAAAAGGAATTCTTATAGGACCTTTTAAGCCTTAGGGTGGCCTTCTGCACAATTCGCACTCCCGTGCGCACAAACTTCGCAATTCGGAGAGACGACACGTCTGATGGCCACAATTCACATCGCTTGCACTGTTACCTATCAAAGGTTCGAATAAACCTTTTGAAACAATCGATCGCGANGAACGAACAATGCTCGTGTTCGTGTTCGGTTCGTTTGAAATATAGTTTGTTTGAAATAAGCTTGTGTTCGAAATTGTTCGTGAAGGGTCTGTTCGTGTTCGGTTCGAATTGTTCGGAATTANTTCGAAATTGTTCGTGAAGGGTCTGTTCGTGTTCGGTTCGAATTGTTCGGAATTAGTTCGAATTGTTCGAATCGTTCGAATTCGTAATGTTCGAAATGTTTGAAAATTTTCAAAATTGTATATATTTTTTGAATTGTTAAATAGACAACAATTTAAATATTAATTCTCATATCTTTTAAAAATTGAAATACATCAATTTATCTTTTAAAAAATTGTGAAATACATCTTCATAAAATATATAAGAATTAATAATTAATTCTCAAACTACCAAAAAAAAATAAATAACGAACTTCAATAAAATTATTTCATTATTAATCATTACATCCAATTATTCAAGCAAAAAAATATCTGACATAAAAGGATAAGAAAAGAAAACTTGACGATTTAACAAACCTAATTTATAAGTACGAACAACATTAAGCACAAACAAGGGTGCAATGATATAAAGTCCAAAAAATCATGCATGTTGCTAACTTTACTGTGTAAATTTTGATATGGTACATTAAAATATATAAAATGATGTTTTTAATATCTCCAAAATAGTGCTCAAAACAATCCTAAAATGATGTTTTTAATATCTGCAAAATAATGGACAAAATAAANCATTACATCCAATTATTCAAGCAAAAAAATATCTGACATAAAAGGATAAGAAAAGAAAACTTGACGATTTAATAAGCCTAATTTACAAGTACGAACAACATTAAGCACAAACAAGGGTGCAATGATATAAAGTCCAAAACATCATGCATGTTGCTAACTTTACTGTGTAAATTTTGATGTGGTACATTAAAATATATAAAATGATGTTTTTAAATTCTCCAAAATAGTGCTCAAAACAGTCATAAAATGATGTTTTTAATATCTGCAAAATAATGGACAAAATAACNCTTTCTCGTAGCAGTTACTGTATTTTCTTCTCTATTCAAGGACAGATCAAGCTCTTGTGATGCATTACTTATGGTTTGAAGAAATTTGTCACCATATGTACTTAGAAGATGCTACAGGCAGATGAAGAAAGGTTAAGCAAATGACATCAGTTAATCATAAAGGAAATGCAGAAGAGATTAATTAGAAACATATGAGAATTATAAATATTTATTTTTTCTAAGAAACCAGACAACTTTCTTATAGCCTCTGTATTCTACGAATTTTATTGCAAAAAACAGCCTCTTACCATAAAAATTTCTAGAAAACAGTAAGAAAACAATTCTCCAAACATAGTTGTAGTGACGATCTAAAACTCGAATTAGACAAAAAGCCTAAACAGACACTAAGGCTTTGTTTGAAACTTCCGTGCCGCTTTCCATTTTGGGAAAGTCAATCCTTTCATTTTATAGGCAATTTGGCTGGCAATGCTTTATGCTTGTATGAAATCACTTTAAAAAATCTCAGTTTTCTTCCTCTTTCTGACTGCTATTCGTTCCCTGCCTTAAAACCTAGCTTTTTTTAAAATAACTTTGAAACAGACTTCTATAAAAATAAAAGCTTAGCTAAACAAAGCCCAAGTAGTTTAGAGATTGCACATCATTCTAGAAGCAAAATAAGCATAGAAGCCCGTCAACAACAAGCATCTCCATTTATTTACACATAATTCCATTCTTTCTAAGCCTTTATGCTGTATGATGATTTGCGTTGAGGGGGCTGAGAAATGCAGATCCTACATAACCAGAAAATTAAACNGTATGAAATCACTTTAAAAAATCTCAGTTTTCTTCCTCTTTCTGACTGCTATTCGTTCCCTGCCTTAAAACCTAGCTTTTTTTAAAATAACTTTGAAACAGACTTCTATAAAAATAAAAGCTTAGCTAAACAAAGCCCAAGTAGTTTAGAGATTGCACATCATTCTAGAAGCAAAATAAGCATAGAAGCCCGTCAACAACAAGCATCTCCATTTATTTACACATAATTCCATTCTTTCTAAGCCTTTATGCTGTATGATGATTTGCGTTGAGGGGGCTGAGAAATGCAGATCCTACATAACCAGAAAATTAAAGAAAAAGTAAAATCATCGAGAAGGCTTGGGTTTGACAGAGAACAAGAGTAGTCTGAGAACAGGAAAATTATGGTTCATGTGGTTTGTGAAGTAAATGAAATGTAATTTTGATTATAATATCTTACTTGGTATCCTGTCGAGTGATGTTTGGTGGGGGAAGTTTCTTGTGATATCACATAAATTAATAATTTACTATGTAAGCACTTCGCCCATGAACAATAAGCAATGAAAATTATTATCATTATCAGCTCCATTCCGATCATTTCAGGTCAACTTTATGTATCTTAATTTCCTATCCATTCCTACTGGATGATGCCTACATTGCTAAAATACATCTTTTGCTGTTCATTTTAAACATCTATCTATATAACCTAAGGTCTACCCTTTTCTTATCATAATATTTGATAATAATTTTATCTACTTATTTAATTGTGTATTTCTAATATTTATTGTCCAAAACCAAACTACCTAAGTCTCTTTTCAACTCTCATCTTCAATACCATTTCTCGAACATAAATCAAAACAATTTTTTTTCTTTCCTAACTTTATCATGCCTCCATACTAAAATTCTTTTTTTCCATAATTTGATACATCCATATTAACAACTTAGCTATTTACAACTTTTTTGTACCTATTATTCAAATTCATACAACATGAATAGCCTAATTGCACTTTTATAATATCTACTTCTAAGTCCCCATCATATCCTCTTATTGCATGGTACTCATGACATTCTTCTTCATTCTAATCACCCAGCCTCAACTCTAGAAGCAATATCTTCATCTATATCACTATTTTCTATTTAATAAATTTAATACACTTAAACCTATCACGTAAGTATTTAATTTTTCTTCTAATAATATTATCCCATAACTGTTAATATCACACACCCAATTTTTCTTTCATTTCAATTTTGCACTTATTTCAATAGAT
>JXCR01140303.1:86574-106352 GCA_002079205.1 Phalaenopsis hybrid cultivar | reverse complement strand
CGTCCTCTGAGGAACTTAATATATTTTATAAAGTTTTCTCATAAATTTTTCATCTCCCTCCCTTCCCCATACAAAATCTTTTCATTGGATTGTATGTAATCACCAACAATATAGACCCTACATCCTAAAATGATTCAATAGCAAATAATTAATCAACTAAAGCCCTTAAAGAATTTCGAAATTTAACCCCATAATTAAACCAAAAAAGAGTCATTTATATACATAACACACAAATTCTTACATTAAAACTTAAAACATTCATATTTACAAACAAACCACTGAATTTTTTGAACGGCACATGAAGAATACCGCTGTCATTAACTTTTTAAAAGCAAATAATGCCTTCTGCATTCATATATTTTTAATAAAAAACATTATAGACGTAAAGATCCAACTTTAGGAGTTACTATGTAAATACATGTAAGTAGTTTAGAGATTGCACATCATTCTAGAAGCAAAATAAGCATAGAAGAAGTTAGTCATTAAACGAAGATCCAACACACACATTGATAAATGAAAAGTGGCAGAAGAAGACACCAATATTTTACGAGTAAAAACTCTAGAAAGAGAAAAAACTATAATGGTCAAGCCTAGTTAAAGTAATCTACCATGTAATTGTAAGTACACAGGTTCACTCTTCTCCAAAATTAAAAAATATAAAATTACCAAATTGATAATCATTAATGTACAATAATAGTTTAACTATAATAGTCATAGTCGGGCTACAACAAATTTGGTCCTTGGTTGTATAGGCAATAGGTCGTAATTGGTTGCTACAAATACAATAGTTGGTCATAAAGATTATAGTCGGAGGTTGCAATAGCAACAGTTTGCCACAAAGCCTGTAATTGAAAACATAACAGTAGTAGTTAGTCATAAATGTCGTATTTGGTTGTTACAAAAGTCATAATTAGTTGCTATAAAGACAATAGTTGGTCATAAAAGTTATAGTTGGTGATTGGAATGTGTCAGTTAACCACAGATGCTGTAGTTGAAAATTGTAACAGTAGCATTTGGGCCCAAAAATCATAGTTCATTGTTATAATGACAGTAGCATGTCATAAAGGTTGTGGTCATTGACTGCAAAGGCCGTAGTTGATAGTTAAAATGACAGTAGTAGATCATAAAGATTGTAGTTGGACTACAATGGTTACAAGTATGGGTCGCTAGCGACCAGCAGTCGACGGTAGCAAACAATGACGGTAAGTTTGGCTGACAGTGGCCGACAATTAGTGGTTGATTGTGGTTAGCGACTGCGAAGGCCAGTGGCTCTTGTTGAGTCCCTAATATAGGTGTCAGATGCAACAACGACATTTAGAATACTATGGCTGCAAACAGGGTTGTTAGTGACCAGTGAACGACAACAGTAGGCAAAGACGGTCGATGTTGGTCGACGGTGGCCGACGGTTCTCTCCAAAAGGTTATGAAATTTTTCTTCTTTCCTTTCTCTCAAGTGAAAAGGGTGACTATTTATAGCCATTTAAGGAGAGACATTTTGGTATTTAGGCGCATAACTTCCCTAACCACCTGATCATACTGGCCTTCCCAGTATGATCAGAAATTTCAGAAACTTCAAAACTTAGGTTTCACTAAAAAAATTTAAATAAACCTAAAATTTTTTTTGAAAATTTTAAGCTAAGAGACAAACCTGATTACCTGAAGATAAATATGAAATATTACAGAAAACCAAGCAAGAATACCGAGCAATCGAAGTAATGAACACCGAAGCAAGAATACTGGGTCGATGNAACAAATGTTAAGAAAGCATAAGACCACAAAGTGGCTAGGAAATTAAGCTGAATTGAGTCGTGTTTTTACTGGACTCGCCTAAAAGCAGACCCAACTAGCAGTATGATCAGTATCCATCTCACTAAACTAACCAATCCAAACCTGTGACTATTTTATTGAATAGGAATCATTCATGTTGCCCAAGCAGCAAAATAGGCACTATTAGCAATATTCTCAAAACAAAAACAACGTAATAATAATCTGACATACGTTTTATGCAAAAAAATAATAATAATACAAAAATTAACTCATAAAAGTCTTACATAGTCTCATACAGAAATTTCAGAAACTTCAAAACCTAGGTTTCACTCAAAAAATTTAAATAAACCTAAAAATTTTTTTGAAAAATTTAAGCTAAGAGACAAACCTGATTACCTGAAGATAAATATGAAATATTACAGAAAATCAAGCAAGAATACCGAGCAATCGAAGTAATGAACACCGAAGCAAGAATACTGGGTCGATCCAACGCCGACTCACCAAGGAAAAATACTTTTATCAAAGAAAAATAGAAGTAGAGATTAGAGAACGAACACAAAAAATCAACCCTAAGCACTCATCGAGAAAAGTTCTCACCGAGAGAAGCTTTTCGCAATTTTGATAGAAGAATGATGGTTCTCGCAGTCAAGCTTTTCACGATCTTGAGAGAAGCAGCCGAAACTAGAGGAGAAAGATCGGACTGCGGTCTCGTACTTNTTTTATCAAAGAAAAATAGAAGTAGAGATTAGAGAACGAACACAAAAAATCAACCCTAAGCACTCATCGAGACAAGTTCTCACCGAGAGAAGCTTTTCACGATTTTGATAGAAGAATGATGGTTCTCGCAGTCAAGCTTTTCACGATCTTGAGAGGAGCAGCCGAAACTAGAGGAGAAAGATCGGACTGCGGTCTCGTACTCTAGAGAGGAGAGAGCGACGTGCTTTAGAGAGGAGAGCGCTCAGAGCGGCGAGAAGGGAAAAAGCGAACGGGTTAGGGCTTCCGCTCTNTAAATTTTTGGTACTTTGGACCAAATAAAACTATGGAGCATAGCAAAAGAAGTCGCAAAGCGTACAATGAAGTACTTGTGAGTAACCTACTGTAGAAACTACAAATGAGTTAAAAAAAAAATCTAGGGAAATTTACAAACCTAGCACATAGTTCTTATGTATTTACATTTCTCCCAACTAAAATTTCAAATTTACATAGCACATTGGTTCTTCAAACCTATGCATGAAAAAGATGTATTTACTTTATAAAAGTGATAATAGTCCTATATTTTGTCATATTACATATTTAAGTGATGCGAGTAAATAGGAAAGTTTGTATGAGATATGTAAATAAATAAGAATTGTGCGCTACGTATGTAAATGACCCAAAAATATAATGAGAAAGGAATAAGACAGCCAAGATAAGCAGCAAGAAAAAGAAGGGGTGATGCAGAATAAAATGATTCATAGTCCGGTAAAGCCTTAAACAAATGTTAAGAAAGCATAAGACCACAAAGTGGCTAGGAAATTAAGCTGAATTGAGTCGTGTTTTTACTGAACTCGCCTAAAAGCAGACCCAACTAGCAGTATGATCAGTATCCATCTCACTGAACTAACCAATCCAAACCTGTGACTATTTTATTGAATAGGAATCATTCATGTTGCCCAAGCAGCAAAATAGGCATTATTAGCTATATTCTCGAAACAAAAACAACGTAATAATAATCTGACATGTTTTATGCAAAAAAATAATAATAATACAAAAATTAACTCATAAAAGTCTTACATCTAACCAGTTTTGAAAGATTTCAGGGCACACTTGGGAGGTCAAATTTATAGTTGAATCGAGTGTTTCGACAAAACGAATCCAACGAGTCTAAGATCATTCAATTTTGATATCGTTAAGACACTCAAATGTCCATGAAACGCCATTTGATTGAGGGAAGCCATCCGAGTTATCTGATCAAAGTGGTTCACATTTCTGTTTCTATAAAAAGAGTCTCATTCTTCCCTTGAGAGGAAAAAGAGCTTGAGGCTTGAGGAAGATCTTAAAGCTTTGAGAAGAAGTTAAAGTTCAGCATCACTCCTATCATCGACCACTGTCAACTGGGCCAAGCCCCATGATTTTTCTCTTTACGGGTTTTTTCACGTAAAAACTTTTGGTGTCCTTACAGATTGTTCTTCCTTCATTTGAGTGTGTGTTAAATTCTCGTGTAATGCTAAGACGGTAATTTATTACTGTTGAGAAATTAAGGCGAAGAAAAATAAGAATTGACACAAATTCAAAAGAACACACAAAGATATAACGAGGTTCGGCAAAGATGCCTACGTCTTCGGGAGCAGAGTAGCAGCTTTCTTGAGCTTTGGAAATTCTTCTGACGAATAAATTGTATCTGAAGCAATAGTTGTATGGGCTAAAGATGCAAGAAAATGTTTGAAGAGGGAGCTTCGGCTTCGACAGGTTGAAACACAGAGGTGAAGCAGGCTTCGAATTTGCGCGACCGAGGGTTCTTCCAGCAGGCTTCGATACGGCTTCTTCCGTGACAAGGGAGAGGTGTTCAAGCGAGGTTCTAGGGTAGAAAATTTTGGCGTAAGAAGAAGATTTGACGGCTAAGGCTTTGGAGTTTAATGGATCGCGACAGAGAAACAGGATCAGTTCTGTGAGGCATTCTTCAGTGAATCGAGAATCGCAACAGGAGAAATCTTTGACAGGAGTAATTTCAGATGGCAATGTCTTGTGCAAAATTAGAAGTGGTGAAATTTTATGGAATCTGAAATTTCGGATTGTGGCAAACAATTACTTTTCACAGCAAATTTTCTAACACAAATCAGAAATAAAGGCGACATGTCCTCTCATGATGCAAGCGCTCTTCTCCTTAACATAAAAGCTTGCTTTCATTATGAGTAAATAAATAACCTTCTAGTTTTTCAAGACTTCCAAGATACAACAAACCCATAATTGAATTTTAAGCTGGAAAACATATGAAAATGTTTATACTAATACAAGGATATAGAAATTTTATTTAAATATCTCTAGTTGAATGAAGCTCACCTGCTGAAAGGTTGAATCGTGCTTGCCTGATTACTCTCATTTCTCCCGAGAGGTTAACCTAGCTAACAGGCATTATAGAAGCTACCAGTAGAACTACTAAGGACGTCTGTTGATTCCCTATTAAAGGTGTCGCGGTGGGATTTTATATTCACTGAAGTACATGGGGTGACTAATGTACCAAAAATATTTGATCTCAACTTGCAATACCAAACATCCACATCGCAATCATTCCATCAAGACAACAGAGAAAGGCATCATACATTGGAATATGTAGTGCTTTAGTTATTTTTTTTATTTTCTCACCTATGTACAAAAGGGGTGGGAAAGGGATAGAATGAGTAGAGCTCTTTTTTTTTTCCTTCTATTTTCTCTAGGAATCTGACCTCCTTCCCTTTCTCCCTATTTGAAGAGAAAAAATATTAGGTCAGGACTTTAGATGCATCTGGAGTCCAATAGAGGGGCGCCACGTGTAAAGTGAACCAATCATAGTGTATTGCACTGGACTCACTTTACACGTGACGCCCCCTTATTGGACTCTGGATGTGTCTAGAGTCCTGACCTAATATTTTCTCATTTGAAGATCACTTTCTATCTCTATCAAAAAATCTAGTAACTTAGNCGTCTGTTGATTCCGTATTAAAGGTGTCGCAGTGGGATTTTATATTTCACTCAAGTACATGGGGCGACTATCGTACAAAAAATATTTGATCTCAACTTGCAATACCAAACATCCACATCGCAATCATTCCATCAAGACAGCAGAGAAATGCATCATACATTGGAATATGTACTGCTTTAGTTATTTTTTTTTATTTTCTCACCTATGTACAAAAGGGGAGGGAAAGGGATAGAATGAGTGGAGCTTTTTTTTTTCTTTTATTTTTTCTCTAGTAATTTGGCCTCCTTCCCTTCTCCCTATTTGAAAAGAAAAAATATTAGGTCAGGACTTCAGATACATCCGGAGTCCAATAGGGGGGCGCCACATGAAAAGTGGACCAATCATAGTGTATTGCGGTGGGCTCACTTTACACGTGACGCCCCCTTATTGAACTTTGGATGTGTTTGAAGTCCTGACCTAATATTTTCTCATTTGAAGATCACCTTCTATCTCTATCAAAAATCTAGTAACTTAACGTCCTCTGAGGAACTTAATATATTTTATAAAGTTTTCTCATAAATTTTTCATCTCCCTCCCTTCCCCATACAAAATCTTTTCNTCTGAGGAACTTAATATATTTTATAAAGTTTTCTCATAAATTTTTCATCTCCCTCCCTTCCCCATACAAAATTTTTTTATTGGATTGTATGTAATCACCAACAATATATAGACCCTACATCCTAAAATGATTCAATAGCAAATAATTAATCACCTAAAGCCCTTAAAGAATTTCGAAATTTAACCCCATAATTAAACCAAAAAAGAGTCATTTATATACATAACACACAAATTCTTACATTAAAACTTAAAACATTCATATTTACAAACAAACCACTGAATTTTTTGAACGGCACATGAAGAATACCGCTGTCATTAACTTTTTAAAAGCAAATAATGCCTTCTGCATTCATATATTTTTAATATCCAACTTTAGGAGTTAATATGTAAATACATGTAAATAGTATGCCATATATGTAAATTTCCACGAAACTAGAAGAGATGCTAACAGACAAGCCTGTGGCATTACAAAGATAAAATATTCTGAGGGAAACTCAGGAGATTAGAATGATAAATTTTAAATTTCGAAAGGCAATATTGCAAAAAACAACCAAATTTAAACCTATAATAAACATCTTTATGTAAATTCAAGTGTGGCAGTATGTAAATTGAATATGTATTTAATTAGCAGCCCACATAAAAATTAATAATAATAATCAAACAAATATTACAATTGACATCTAACAATAACCGCACAAAAGTATCAGTTACGCATTNATTACAATTAACATCTAACAATAACCGCACAAAAGTATCAGTTACGCATTAATCCACTCATGAACTGATCTTTTACACCAAACATCCTTCAATCAAATGTTTTAATTATTATTGAAACCTTCAGTATTACATCCTATACAAAACATCCATAGCACAGCAATATGATGCAAAATGTCTAATCCTTAGATTTTCAAACTGTAACTCCCAAGCCCATATTTTCTCCTGCTTGTGTTAGATCCCATGAAAAGAATTTCTATAGCTCCGAGAGGATATAGAGTGCCAAAAATAAATTACATGCCATTTTTCCTTCTCTCAAGGCTTCCATGGGGCTGGAGGTGGAGGAGGAGAAGGAAACATCGGCGGCACAGCAGAAAAAATTGTATTTTTGTCGACGCTATTGCCCTCGCCAGACAAAGCGATCAGAGCGGCAACCAAACCGGCATTTCCGGCGAGGGTCGGCTCCGTGTAATTGTAGTTTGTGCGCACATCATGGAAGCCGTCGTGCCTGTCAGGACCAGCAACCATAGCTCCCACAATCGTATTAGGGTTTGGCTTCTTTGTATCGCGCCACTTCCATCCTCCTTTGCAGTCATACTTAACGCCATTCTTCGGGATGGAAGCACCGCGGTGATGAACATGCTTTGGGAAGCGATTGCCGAAGCCGACAACATAGCTCATCTTCTCTGGATTCTTGCCTAGAATGTAATCAATCTACCAAAGATCGAAGAAGAATAAGAGTATAAGAGATGTCCTGAGAGACTAAAAGTCTACTAATTCATTCTCGGACAGAGAAGGGTGAGATTACGCACCTGCGTTTTTGCGAAGTTGCGAAGAACTGAGGTGGGGAAGAAATTGGGGCCGCAGTACCAACCAGGAGTGTCGGCAGCTTCAAGATAATCACTGTAGACCGCCGCGAGAAAAGCTGCATTAACGACGTACTGAAGGGGCTGAGGTCTTCCATGGTTCAGTTGTATTAGACCACCTGCAAGTACATATTGAAATATAACTTTTTCTTGAGCTTTATTAAAGGCAAAGTTCTGTGGTTAAGAAAATGGGGCAGTTCCAAACCTTTAGTTCTGTTAAAAGATTTAAAAACTGGTAGAAAAGAGCACATAACAATGTTGGTCTGATTGTGGAAGGTTCTCAGTATCTCTTCGTATGGATAACCTGGACTCAGAAATAGTCTCAATCTGCTGAGAAGAACCTGCATGCAGAAACAGATATGATAAGACCACAAGGCAACAGATTTTCCATTCAAGATCACAACTTTCACTTCAAATATGTATTCAAAATTTGATTTTGGATCTAATCTAGCCAGAATCCTGGTTCACCGGAAATTCTACTGGTAAAACTAAACAAGGCCAAACAAAATTTGCTCTATTGGAAAAACTGAGACTAAGTTGCAACTTTAATGAATTAAACACGCACCCAGATTTCCAAGATATCTTAAAACTTCATTATTTGATAAAAAAGCCTTCAATGTAACCACAAAATTTATCTGCGGGAGTAAGATTAATGCAGGAGGATGTGAATCAGGAACATATAGTTGAAAAAAGTAGGAGTTTTTAAGTTCATTCATGGCTAGTAAATGATTTGATTTGATAGTTTCAATGCCCTGATAAAGAACAATCATTATTTAAACAATAAAGTTGCTACAAATGAGATATCATGTCAAAGCAAACATGCAAAACTCNTGGTTCAGTTGTATTAGACCACCTGCAAGTACATATTGAAATATAACTTTTTCTTGAGCTTTATTAAAGGCAGAGTTCTGTGGTTAAGAAAATGGGGCAGTTCCAAACCTTTGGTTCTGTTAAAAGATTTAAAAACTGGTAGAAAAGAGCACATAACAATGTTGGTCTGATTGTGGAAGGTTCTCAGTATCTCTTCGTATGGATAACCTGGACTCAGAAATAGTCTCAATCTGCTGAGAAGAACCTGCATGCAGAAACAGATATGATAAGACTACAAGGCAACAGATTTTCCATTCAAGATCAAAACTTTGACTTCAATTTGTATTCAAAATTTGATTTTGGATCTAATCTAGCCAGAATCCTGGTTCACCGGAAATTCTACTGGTAAAACTAAACAAGGCCAAACAAAATTTGTTCTATTGGAAAAACTGAGACCAAGTTGCAACATCAAATGAATTAAACACGCACCCAGATTTCCAAGATATCTTAAAACTTCATTATTTGATAAAAAAAATCTTCAATGTAACCACAAAATTTATCTGCGGGAGTAAGATTAATGCAGGAGGATGTGAATCAGGAACATATAGTTGAAAAAAGTAGGAGTTTTTAAGTTCATTCATGGCTAGTAAATGATTTGATTTGATAGTTTCAATGCCCTGATAAAGAACAATCGTTATTTAAACAATAAAGTTGCAACAAATGAGGTATCATGTTAAAGCAAACATGCAAAACTGAAAAACTAACTGATGTCATCAACACAAACCATCCAAGAAAAAATTATATCAAAATTTAGTCTCTTAAATCTGAGAGACCATCAATACTTTTAATTAGAAGCAGCTTAAAAACTATTATCTTTTATAAGCCAATCATCCAACATGGGACTTCCTCTGAAATTCAAATTCCAACCATCAGAATACAGAAATACACAGTATTTTTTCCTTACTCGCACTCTCATCCTAAATCTTCACCCAATTTGTATGTTTGTTTTTTAATCCCAAACATAGGCGGTGTTTGGTAGCATAGTTTTAATAGGATTTAGCCTAAATCCAGCCAAACATCAAGAAACACGAATTAACTCCAATGCTCCGTTAAATAGAATTTTTTTTCATGTTCCGTCTGTTTTTCTGCATCCCGGCTAGGATGTAAATACAGATTTACTAAATCAAATTGTGAGGCGAATTTAAAAATTTCTTCCACCATTGCTCGCGAGCTCGGATTTACTGAATTTAATAAATCCTATTTAACGTAAATTCAGGTTGCAGCCAAACACAACAACCTTAATGTTAGAACTTGTGACCCAAATTCTGTTGGGCTTGCATAAAAAGNCCAGATTCTAGTTGTTGGCCGCTAGCTGCAGCAAGCAACCGCCGCCGCCCACAACCCACTGCCACTCACCCACGCGGACCGCTGGGCGTTGCTTCCCACATGCTGGTCGCTTGCCTTCTGTTGTCCCCTACAACTGCCCGCTATAGTCGTCCGACGCCCACAGCTCCGTCCACCGCTCGTCGCCTCCATCCGCCACCCGCCACCCGCCACCATCCGCTTCCCGCCCGTCGCTTGCCACTGTTGTCAGACGCTGTTCGCTACTCTTTGCCTAAATAGATACATTATTTTCAATCTATTTCAAACCAAACAAAAAAAATATAAAGTTCTACGCTTATTTTACAGTGAACCAAATAACTCAAAAGTATTTGAAGTACATTGTAATTATAGTACTTTGTAAATCTTTTACATTATATTTCATTTTTAGCAAACCAAACGGCCCCTAAAAAAATTCCTGCAATGCACAATGACATTAAACCATCTGCATAATAGATCCATAACAAAACTACCACAATAGCCTGGACGGAGCGAAACAAATTAGCTTATATAAACTTCAAACTAAAGAGCCGATGGAATTCTGTTATTCTAAAGCTTATTTAGGATAGTAATAAGAAAAAGGATAATAATAAGTTACTATTAAATTGCCACCATGATCAAAGAAAATACCTGGTTAACACCTTCAATATTAGCCAACCTAGGCCGGGTAGATGGCCTTATCTTTGCAATCTTAATAAGTGTCTGATCACCACATATAGCATATCTACAGAATCATGAATTCAAAATAAAAATCCACCACTTCTTGCTTTAAAAAACATATTTCCCAAACTTTTTTATTAAGAGCTAAAATAGTACCCACATAGCACTATTTCAACCCTTATTAAATGAGTTTGGAGAGTAAAATGGCCAAAGTGTAAATAGTCAAGGGAATATTTTGACACTTCACTCGAAATAGAAACTAATCATTATTTCTTACGGTGCAGTTCCATTCTCTTTAGCGAGTTCCATCCTCATATGCAAAAGGATATCGTAAAACTTTTTCTCAGTCTGAAAGGATATGAGAAATGGAAAACAAATCATATAGATAAACACAAAAAAGTAATCACTTGTCGAGATATTGCACGCACAAAGTTACATGAGAACAAAAAGTAACCTCAGAAAATCTTTCCCCTTCTAGAGCAATTGAACCTTTAATGTCTTCAACGTTGCTATGCTTAACTCCATGATCTTCCTCATCAATCATCTCACTAGTCAATGCTAAAATCAGAGGTGNAAAAAGATGGCTTTTTGATGCTTAGTGAGGCAAGTGAGGGGCTGCTTTTTCTTTTTTCTTTTTTTAGTTTTCTTTTTAATTTTATTCGAACTTGATGGCGATGGACTGACAGAAGTGAGCCGAGCCAACGGCTGTTATACTCTGCCGACCAAATTGTAAGGTCTGGCTCAGTGAGTTTTTTTGTATAATGACGCGTTGTATTAGAGACGAAAATCCAGGCTGGAAATCCGTGCTAAATTGTCAAAAAGGACCCCCCTGAATAAAAAAAATACAAAAAAAAAAAAGTTTAAATCATAACTTATAATTTAGTTATTAAGCAATTAGAAAAAAAAACTAAGACATTATTTGGCTGAAATTTAGATTTATGCTAAATAAAATTTACTAAATTCACATTGAGATACAAGAGTGTGAACATAATTAAGGGCCCGTTTAGGGCAGCTCATTGGAGTGCGGTGGTAGTATGAAAACGTCGTATATGTGTTTGAAAAATACGTTCGGCGCAGATTATTCATGCCGCTCAGACGCACTTACAAGATTTCGTTAATAGAAGACGAAGCGGGGAAGGAGCCGCGTGTTGCGTCAGCTTCCCGCGTTAGCGTGAAAAATTTCTTCGTTGCCCCTCGCTCTCGCTGATTTGATTCCTTCATCTCTTGGGCACGAGTGGCCCTCTCACCAAGCAAAGAGGAATAATGGTGCAAACATGCTTACCTTTCTCGTTGGTTTCTGGTTTATTATATGTGTGGATCGGAAGAATAGCGATTATAGTTTAGGTAGTCACTATAAACCGCGATCCCGTCGTTGCCTTGCCAGCTAGCTTTAATGGCGACTCAATCGCAAAGGTTCGTTCACGAAGGCGATAGTTTTGGGCGAAACCGGGAGGGGTAGCGACATAAGCGAGGGTTTGGGGCAAAGATGGGAAGTTTTGGCGAAACCGGAGAAGGGTGGGAATAGGTTTGCTGAGGGTTTGGGGCAGAGATGGGATTTTATTAAATATTTCGTTAAGAGTTTATAATTAATTTGTATATCATCAATTTATTAATTATAATAGATAAATTTGTACGTAATTACTTAATATTTGATTAATGACAAAATTTTAAGTTATTTAATAAAATTTTAAGAAATTCTTCATTTATGTAATTAATAATTAATTAATTAAAATTTCATATCTAATAAGTTAATAGTTTATAAAAAAAATAAATGATTACATACAATTATGTTACAAACAGTTTAACCAAACAGGGGCAGAATGATCATTTATCCAGCAATAGCTATCAATAAGTTATTCTAAATTAGCTCCCTCAAACAGCAAATCAGCTTATTCTGATAATCTACAAATTATCATGATAATATGATTATCAACAGATTATAAATAATCAACAGCTGCGTCAAACAAACCTTAAATTTATCTTACAGTCAAATTTATTAAATCCAAATATTTACGGTAAATGTGACAAAATCAGAGAAGAAAATATGAAATGCAAGCAAATTCGAATTAACAGACGATTAGATTTAATTTATATTTATTTATAATTAAATTCTATTAATATCGTGCGACTAAACAATGTTTAAGAGAGATAGTTTAATACCATATATAATTATTATTACTTTTTTCCAATTCCTTAAGAATTTCTTAAGAAATTTAAATGTAAATACACAACATATTTATAAAATTTGAAATGAAAGTTTAAGGAATCCCTGAAACATTAAGATGATTATTTTCTTTATCAATTAGGTGTCTAACAACATCTCAAAAAATATATATATTTTTTGATTTGGACACTATAGCTTAATTATTTAGTAATGTTGGGTTTAGTGAAGGAGGAATTAGTGCATGCGGACATCGCATGCATCACTGCATGCGGTGTCCGATCCTGACCGTAGATCACGGTGATCTACGGTCAGGATTATTTCCGCGTTTTAAAAAAAAAATTAGATGAGGCTCACTGAAATACATCAGGATCATAGATCAGGTGATTTACGATCCGAATCGACCCTATGCAATAATTTTTCTCAGTGAAGTGGAGGAAAAGATGATTGTGTTGATAAGTGACAAGTGGGCTAACTGGCAGATGATCAGTCCTTCAATTACTGACAGCTATTGGTGCGGTGGGAGAAGCTGTTTTTGTTTTATGTGATTTGTTTAACATTTCTTATTTACTCCACTGTGGACATGAGTACCTACCTAACTTTTAGCAGAATTATGTTCTCATTAATGGGTTCGGCAATAGCACACAAACAATGAGTCCAAAAAAATGGTAATAAGAAATAAATGAAATTTTCCATGTAACAACTAGTTTAATTTTAAATTCATCTTTTATTGATTATTTTCCATTAACCCGTAATTAAGAAAACCTCAAGGGCGTAATAATCCTCTATATTAATCAATATTACAATTATTCATTCTTCTCTTTAGTTGAAAAAATGGGATTTATAAAATAATGTAATATACGTTAACTTAATCATTTATGTCTATATTAGAAGTGACACCCAAATAATGATAATTTGAGAGTAATAGTCAAATGGTTGTTCAGCAAATGGACAAAAGACGGTTCTCAATTGATGATAATATCACAATGACAAACATGCAACAATGATCAAATGATGATGATTGAATGACAATAGTAAGAAGGCAGGAACCGTGCAACAAATTGAGGGATAGTAGTAATCATTAGTGATTGTAAGCATTAGATTTCAAGATAATCTTTAGGGTGCTTCAAGTCTTCAATAACATTTATTGATTTAAATTGTAGGATGCCTTCATAGGAAGAATTTAGTATATTTTAATATCTTAGAGTGTCGTGCAAATTCTTAAATCTTGATAGCTAAAATCCTCAAACATTTCATAGGAAAACTCAGATTTATTTCATTGTTCAAAGGTTAACCACTCAATAATATAGTTTATTAACAACCTAAGAACTAATAGATATAGGGCTCATTCAGACAACCAACTTGATTATGTTAGGTATGACTCATATACCAGGAATTTGGAGTTTCTTGGTTTTGGAGAGGTGTGTCTCCTGGAATGAAGAGGTGTGTCTCTTAGTGTGAAGAGGCGCTCTTGAATTCGTGGGTTGGGGGGAGCAAGGGCGTGTTTGTAATTATCTGTGGGATTTATCTATAAATAGATGTGTAACACTATGAGTATGTGAAAACCCCTCTGAAATAGTGAAATTTGTCGCTCTGCTCCCGAGGATGTAGGCACATTACCGAACCTCGTTAAATCTCCGCGTTCTTCTGATTTGTGTCGATTAAGTGTTTTTCTTCGCCCTAAATTTCACAACAGATTAAATTTATAAGGTTTGGGTAGTTTGCTTTTCAAGTAAAAATCCCAAAAAAATTATTTAAATTTTGGATGTTAGATTTAGAATCACTTAGATTTTTAATAAATAATTTTTGATGTCATTAAATTTCTCTTGTCAAGAATTTCAAGTTAATAAAAAAATTATTAAATAAAAACGGAAATGTTTTCCAAATCAACTCTAAAAAATAACTTGTTATAATAACTTANCTTTTCAAGTAAAAATCCCAAAAAAATTATTTAAATTTTGGATGTTAGATTTAGAATCACTTAGATTTTTAAAAAATAATTTTTTATGTCATTAAATTTTTCTTGTCAAGAATTTCAAGTTAATAAAAAATTTATTAAATAAAAACGGAAATGTTTTCCAAATCAACTTTAAAAAATAACTTGTTATAATAACTTCGATATTTCGGACGGTCTTCAGTTTCTCCATTAATTTTTGTATTCTCTTTTGAATTTAAGTAGCTGCTTATCCTCATCATTTGATTTTTCTTAGAAAGCATCATATTTTTCTTCCAGCTAAACTATTTATCGAATTCTCATTTATGAAATGGAATAAATTTTATTTATTTATATTATTTTAGCTATTATTTATATACATTATTTTCTTTCAAGAATATTGTGCTGTCAAGATTCCTCAAATTTCAAACCCAAGGTGTGACACACAAAATGATCCGTAGTTTTAATGACATATTAAGGGCTTGTTTGGGGCAGCTGCAGCTTATTGAATAATCTGTTAATAAGCTTATTAAAAACGATCTACTGATAAGTTGTGCATTGGCTATTACAAATCTTTATTTTTTTGGAAAAGCCAGACTGCAGTTAGAAGAAAACACTGTTTTCAGCTTTTTGAAAATGCATAAACCATCAAAACGCAGTTTACCCAAAAAGGTCTGGTGTTTTTTTCAAAACGCACCGCATCAAATAAGCTACCCCAAACGAGCCATAAGTTAATTGTTTTGGTGCATGCATGCTTTGCATGTACATAAATATTAATAGNGTGAGCCGAGCCAACGGCTGTTATACTCTGCCGACCAAATTGTAAGGTCTGGCTCAGTGAGTTTTTTTGTATTGTGACGCGTTGTATTAGAGACGAAAATCCAGGCTGGAAATCCGTGCTAAATTGTCAAAAAGAACCCCCCTGAATAAAAAAAATACAAAAAAAAAAAAAAGTTTAAATCATAACTTATAATTTAGTTATTAAGAAATTAGAAAAAAAACTAAGACATTATTTGGCTGAAATTTAGATCTATGCTAAATAAAATTTACTAAATTCACATTGAGATACAAGAGTTTGTGAACATAATTAAGGCCTCGTTTGGGGCAGCTTATTGGAGTGCGGTGGTAGTATGAAAACGTCGTATATGTGTTTGAAAAATACGTTCGGCGCAGATTATTCATGCCGCTCAGACGCACTTATAAGATTTCGTTAATAGAAGACGAAGCGGGGAAGGAGCCGCGTGTTGCGTCAGCTTCCCGCGCTAGCGTGAAAAATTTCTTCGTTGCCCCTCGCTCTCGCTGATTTGATTCCTTCATCTCTTGGGCACGGGTGGCCCTCTCACCAAGCGAAGAGGAAGAATGGCGCAAACAGGCTTACCTTCCTCGTTGGTTTCTGGTTTATTATAGATGCGAATCGGAAGAATGACGATTGTAGTTTCAGTAGTCACTGTAAACCAAAATCCAGTCGTTGCCTGGCCTGCTAGCTATAATGGCGACTCAATCGGGAAGGTTCGTTCACGAAGGCGATGGTTTTGGGCAAAACCAGGAGCGGTAGCGACATAAGCGAGGGTTTGGGCAGAGATTGGAAGTTTTGGCGAAACTGGAGAAGGGTGGGAATAAGTTTGCTGAGGGTTTGGGGCAGAGATGGGATTTTATTAATTATTTCCTTAAGAGTTTATAATTAATTTGTATATCATCAATTTATTAATAATAATGGATAAATTTGTATGTAATTACTTAATATTTGATTAATGAATAAAATCTAACAAAATTTTAAGTTATTTATTAAATTTCTAAGAAATTATTCATTTGTGTAATTAATAATTGATTAATCAAAATTTATTAGCTAATAAGATATTAGTTTATAAAAAAAATTAAATGATTACATACAGTTCTGTTACAAACAGTTTCACCAAAAATGAGTAGAATGGTCATTTATCCAGCAACAACTATCAATAAGTTATTCTAAATCAACCCCCTCAAACAGCAAGCCAGTTTATTCTGATATTCTACAGATTATCAGAATAATCTGATTATCAACAGATTATAAATAATCAACAACCGCGTCAAACAAACCTTACATTTATCCTACAGTTAAATTTATTAAATCCAAATATTTATGGTAAATGTGACAAAATCAGAGAAGAGAATATGAAATGCAAGCAAATTCGAATTAACAGACGATTAGATTTAATTTATATTTATTTATGATTAAATTCTATTAATATCGTGCGACTAAACAATGTTTAAGAGAGATAGTTTAATACCACATATAATTATTATTACTTTTTTCCAATTCCTTAAGAATTTCTTAGGAAATTTAAATGTAAATAGACATAACATATTTATAAAATTTGAAATGAAAGTTTAAGGAATCCATGAAACATTAAGATGATTATTTTCTTTATCAATTAGGTGTCTAACAACATCTCAAAAAATATATATTTTTTTTTTGATTTGGACACTATAGCTTAATTATTTAGTAATGTTGGGTTTAGTGAAGGAGAAATTATTGCTTGCAAACATCGCATGCATCATTGCATGCGGTGTCCGATCCTGACTCACGGTGATCTACAGTCAGGATTATTTCTGCGTTTAAAAAAAAAAAAATTAGGTGAGGTCACCGAAATACATCGGGACCATACATCAGATGATTGATTTACGATCCGAATTGGCTTGCATGGAATAATTTTTCTTAGTAAAGTGGAGGAAAAGATGACTGTGTTGATAAGTGACAAGTGGGCTAACTGGCAGATGATCAGTCCTTCAATTACTGACAGCTATTGGTGCGGTGGGAGAAGCTGTCTTTGTTTTATTTGGATTTTTTAAAATTTCTTATTTACTCCACTATGGAACATGAGTTCCTGCCTAACTTTTATCAGAATTATGTTCTCATTAAAGGGTTCGACAATAGCACTCAAACAATGAGTCCAAAATAATGGTAATAAGACATAAATGAAATTTTCATGTAACAACTAGTTTAGTTTTAAATTCATTTTTTATTGATTATTTTCCTTTAACGCGTAATTAAAAAGACCCAAGGTGCAATAATCCTCTATATTAATAAATATTACAATTATTCATTCTTCTCCTTAGTTGAAAAGATGGGATTTATAAAATAGTGTACTATACGTTAACTTAATCATTTATGTCTATATTAGAAGTGGCACCCAAACAATGATAATTTGACAGTAATAGTCAAATGATCGTTCAGCAAATGGACAAAAGACGGTTGTCAATTGATGATAATATCACAATGACAAGGATGCAACAATGATCAAATGATGATGATTGAATGACAATAGTAAGTAGGCAGGAACCGTGCAACAAATTGAGGGATAGTAGTAATCATTAGTGATTGTAAGCATTAGATTTCAAGATAATCTTTAGGGTGCTTCAGATCTTCAATAACATTTATTGATTTAAATTGTAGGATGCCTTCATATGAAGAATTAAGTATATTTTTAATATTTTAGAGTGTCGTGCAAATTCTTAAATCTTGATAGCTAAAATCCTCAAACATTTTGTAGGAAAGCTCAGATTTATTTGATTGTTCAAAGGTCAACCATTCAATAATATAGTTTATTAACAACCTAAGAACTAATAGATATAGGGCTCATTCACACAACCAACTTGATTATGTTAGGCATGACTCATATACCAGGAATTTGGAGTTTCTTGGTTTTGGAGAGGTGTGTCTCCTGGAATGAAGAGGTGTGTCTTTTAGTGTGAAGAGACGCTCTTGAATTCGCGGGTTGGGGGGAGCAAAGACGTGTTTGCAATTATCTGTGGGGTTTATCTATAAATAGATGTATAGCACTATGGGTATGAAACCCCCATCTGAAATAGTGAAACTCGCCGCTCTGCTCCCTTGTACTTAGACACATTGTCAAACCTCGTTAAATCTCTGTGTTCTTCTGATTTTGTGTCGATTAAGTGTTTTTCTTCTCCCTAAATTTCACAACAGATTAATTTATAAGGTTTGGGTAGTTTGCTTTTCAAGTAAAAATCCCAAAAAAATTATTTAAATTTTGGATGTTAGATTTAGAATCACTTAGATTTTTAAAAAATAATTTTTTATGTCATTAAATTTTTCTTGTCAAGAATTTCAAGTTAATAAAAAATTTATTAAATAAAAACGGAAATGTTTTCCAAATCAACTTTAAAAAATAACTTGTTATAATAACTTCGATATTTCGGACGGTCTTCAGTTTCTCCATTAATTTTTGTATTCTCTTTTGAATTTAAGTAGCTGCTTATCCTCATCATTTGATTTTTCTTAGAAAGCTTCATATTTTTCTTCCAGCTAAACTATTTATCGAATTCTCATTTATGAAATGGAATAAATTTTATTTATTTATATTATTTTAGCTATTATTTATATACATTATTTTCTTTCAAGAATATTGTGCTGTCAAGATTCCTCAAATTTCAAACCCAAGGTGTGACACACAAAATGATCCGTAGTTTTAATGACATATTAAGGGCTTGTTTGGGGCAGCTGCAGCTTATTGAATAATCTGTTAATAAGCTTATTAAAAACGATCTACTGATAAGTTGTGCATTGGCTATTACAAATCTTTATTTTTTTGGAAAAGCCAGACTGCAGTTAGAAGAAAACACTGTTTTCAGCTTTTTGAAAATGCATAAACCATCAAAACGCAGTTTACCCAAAAAGGTCTGGTGTTTTTTTCAAAACGCACCGCATCAAATAAGCTACCCCAAACGAGCCATAAGTTAATTGTTTTGGTGCATGCATGCTTTGCATGTACATAAATATTAATAGATGAATGCACCCGAGTTCAACATATGAGTATGCTTAAACCTTCCCAGTATTTTAGGAGATGAGAAGTTGAATGGGCACACCATTTGTGTTAATTCATCAAGTGAAATAAACTCAATAACATGGCTGCAAAATTATGCAAATATGAGAGTTTTTCAGCTAAATTTGATAATAGTAATAACAATATTAAACAAGATTTACATACAAACCCCTCCATTCCTATTTATGCATCTAATATCTATACTTCAACTTTTACATATATGTGATCTTACTAATGCATAGGAAATGTGTATTTTATTTTATTTTATTTTTTTGAAGTAAAATGAGGCCAATTTTAAGGTTATATGATTACTTGGGTGTAGGACTGTCAATTTGGCTCGTTGTTTGTGAATAGCTCGTGTTCGGCTCGTTCGTTAAGTCTAACGAGCCGAACACGAACAAATTTTTAA
>JXCR01140303.1:40700-53363 GCA_002079205.1 Phalaenopsis hybrid cultivar | reverse complement strand
TATATATATATATATATATATATAGATATATATTGGCAATTTGAGGGTCATGACAGGATCATTTTATAAGAATAAAAGAGTAATAAAAAATAGAACATATATCCATAAAAGAAAGAAACATAATGTTTCGATCTATGAGTACACAGAAAAACAGGAGGGGCAGAACTCAGTCCAAGCTATGAATCAACCAGTACAAGTAGCATCTGTGGAGGTTAGTATCATCATTGTTTTACTTGGGATCAGGTTAATGCGCCATAATAGAGTGTTAGGGTCACAAACTAGAGTATGGATAAAGCTATCTTGAACCAGCAAACATTGTAAACCAGAGCTACCACATAAGACAATATAGAAATACAACACACAAACTGATCCCATGTTTCAGTGTTTTATGATTGGAAAACAGAATAATATTAATCACAAATGCCATATGAGCCAGCTCAGCTTTACAAAGGTCATATCACTCTCTGAGTTGTAACCAAGAATCCAATTGATAATATTTATTTATATAAAATAATATAAAATATTATTATAATAAAATTTATTTATATAACTTGGGCTATTCATGAACTACTAACTTTTTAGACAATTGTAGCTCCAAGGCATAAAAAATAATCAACTTCTATCAATTAGATATGATGTATTATCCTAGTAATTAATTGATGATTTTTTTTTTGTTAAATGAATATCATATGTAACTAGAGCTGTCAAAATGGCTCGTTGTTCACGAATAGTTTGTGTTCGGCTCATTAAAAAACTAGTGTTCAATTCATTCGCTAAGGTAACGAGTCGAACACAAATAATTTTTTTGCGCTCAATATATAAATCAACCGAGCACAAACAAAAAATTGTCAATTCGTGTTCGACTTANGATTTAAATCTCATTCAAACTCTTAAAAGCTTATGACTACGTGACTAATTTTGTCAAAATGAATCTTTGTCTGCAAACAGCTCGTGTTAGGCTCATTAAACAAACGAGTCGTACATGAACACTTTTTTTTTGTTCGAAATATAAAAGAGTCAAACACGAACAATAATATTTTTTAATCAGCTGAATAGAAGCTGAGTCTACGCTCACTGGTGTTCTGCTCTTTTGCACTATATGTAACTATATGATAAAAATTATCTTTCACTTGACTTAGAATAAATCAATAAGTATAAAGTAAAATTTTCACATTTTTCATTCTCTATTCAGTTCTCCACCACATGCTAATTTTTTATTTCCTATTCATTGTCAGAACTGTTAATATTAACCGCTCTACTAACGAAACTCTTAATATATTTGCAGTGAAGTAAACAGCACCTTGAAGCACAACCATCGCTTGACAGCATGACACGTGGTTAACTCACGAATTTCTAGCCACAAACTGCGATGGTGTGTGGGTGGCAGNACTAACTTCTTAGACAATTGTAGCTCCAAGGCATAAAAAATAATCAACTTCTATCAATTAGATATGATGTATAATCCTAGTAATTAATTGACGATTTTTTTTTTTGTTAAATGAATATCATATGTAACTAGAGCTGTCAAAATGGCTCGTTGTTCACGAATAATTTGTGTTCGGCTCATTAAGAAACTAGTGTTCGATTCATTCGTCAAGGTAACGAGCCGAACACAAATAATTTTTTTGCGCTCAATATATAAATCAACCGAGCACGAACAAAAAATTGTCAATTCGTGTTCGGCTTGTTTTGACTTGAAATGATTATAATATAATAAAAATATACTAAATTATATTTACATGACGTATGAATATAAATAGTAAGATTTAAATCTCATTCAAACTCTTAAAAGCTTATGACTACGTGACTAATTTTGTCAAAATGAATCTTTGTCTACAAACAGCTCGTGTTAGGCTCATTAAGCAAACGAGTCGTACACGAACACAATTTTTTTTTTGTTCGAAATATAAAAGAATCAAACACGAACAACAATATTTTTTAATCAGTTGAACAGAAGCTGAGTCTAAGCTCACTCGTGTTCAGCTCTTTTACACTATATGTAACTATATGATAAAAATTATCTTTCACTTGACTTAGAATAAATCAACAAGTATAAAGTTAAATTTTAATGAGGATTTCCTGAAATCTTCGAGCAGTTCAAAGTAAAATTTTCACATTTTTCAATCTCTATTCAGTTCTCCACCACATGCTAATTTTTTATTTCCTATTCATTGTCAGAACTGTTAATATTAACCGCTCTACTAACGAATCTCTTAATATATTTGCAGTGAAATAAACAGCACCTTGGAGCACAACCATCGCTTGACAGCATGACACGTGGTTAACTCACGAATTTCTAGCCACAAACTGCGATGGTGAGTGGGTGGCAGGTGTGTTTCGGTTAAGGTGAAGTGCTGTTTCCAACTGCCACTGGAGAGAGTGGGTGAGTTTTAAGCTTACGAGATCTGTTTACCATCTTCGATGCGGTCAAATGGAAAATTTATTAATTACGAGCACAGAAAATAAGTGAATTAAATTTGACTCAGATGTTAATAAAATATGTATAAATGTTTAATGTGGATCCATATAATTCTCCTACGCTTATGTTGAACCTGGATCTCTCCAGAATCACACCCATGGAGTATATCACAAAGAGAATTGTGAAACTCTTATTCAAATGGTCCCTTATTTATGGATAAAGAAGGTATAATATGTAAAGTTGAATGCTTGCTCCTGATCTAATGGGTGCTTTATATAGTATTTCAGGTATTTACATAAATGAGCATATGACTCAGCTACCCTTTCGCTTAGTCGGCTGAGATTGGAGGGTTTGGGTCGACAAGGCTCATTCGACTGACTATGATAACTTGGGTTTTGCCAATCAGCTTTTGTCGATCTTCAGCCATTCGAACTTGAATTTGTCTACTTGAGTCAACCAATAGNGAAAATTTATTAATTACGAGCACAGAAAATAAGTGAATTAAATTTGACTCAGATGTTAATAAAATATGTATACATGTTTAATGTGGATGCATATAATTCTCCTATGCTTATGTTGAACCTGGATCTCTCCAGAATCACACCCATGGAGTAGATCACAAAGAGAATTGTGAAACTCTTATTCAAATGGTCCCTTATTTATGGATAAAGAAGGTATAATATGTAAAGTTGAATGCTTGCTCCTGTTCCAATGGGAGCTTTATATTGTATTTCAGGCATTTACATAAATGAGCATGTGGCTCAGCTACCCTTTCGCTTAGTCAGCTGAGATTGGAGGGTTTGGGTCGACAAGGCTCATTCGACTGACTATGATAACTTGGGTTTTGCCAATCAGCTTCTGTCGATCTTCAGCCATTCGAACTTGAATTTGTCTACTTGAGTCAACCGATACGCTGCTTTGGTATGGTTGTCGACTATCAACCTCTATGTGTGCAGCTTCTATTACTGGGATGAGACTAGGCTATCGGGTAGAGAGAGAGTCACCGTAATTCGGNACCGATACGCTGCTTTGGTATGGTTGTCGACTATCAACCTCTATGTGTGCAGCTTCTATTACTGGGATGAGAGAGTCACCGTAATTCGACAGGTAGCTCGCCCCTTGACAAAATGTCATTCAAGGTGTTTGTCGAGTATATCATGGTAAAACCTTCGGGGCCCTGATGAAGTGTCTTGGCAGTTGAGAGGAATCCTAGGGCGAGAGTTGGGCTTAAGCCTTCTCTTGAATTGATGGATTTTTGTCATTCGCTAGATCGACCTTTGTTCGACAGGCTTCAGGTCTCGATTCTAAAAGATTTGTACTTGGTCAATCTAGTTATTTGATCTTCTGATGATGAAGCTTTTGATCTTCCTTATATAGGTCATCCCGTGACATACTTTCATGTCTCTATTCTATTAGAATTTTTTTAGATTCGTGCTATCACATTTATGTACATTTTACATATCCAATACCTAGATTTTTTATATTTAAATGTATGACACTCAAAATTTTAATATTAGATAAAAAACAAATCAAATAATATTTACTAAAGTTATGATTGGAACATATATAATACATAATTTTCATGATGCCATTTACTGATGTGAATTTTTATTTAATAACCGAAGATAGAAGTGTCATTTGATTTTTAGATTGATAAGTTCTATATAATTTAAATTAATAATTAAAATTTTTTAAGAAAATTACTATAAAATAATTATTATTTTCGCAAAGGAATCAAAACAATCAAATAAGATCCGTTGGATATAATTTTTTGTTTTATCAAAAACAATACACAAATCACTCAATAGTAATTCATGAATTTGATGCGAAAAGGCGTCTTTGCCCTAAAATATTAGGAAGATTTACATACATATCACTCAATTCTTATGTATTTACACGTCTAAAATCTAAACTTTAATTTTTACACATATACCATTTTACCTATACATGTAAAGATGTCTTTCGCTTTTTATATTTAAAATAGTAATATATTTTTTTTATGTAAAATGTAAGATTTTGGTGGTAGAAATGTCGAATGAAAGCTTAAGTGTCCATATGTAAATAAATATTACATTAAGACTCCTAATGTCGAGCTACATTCGGAGTCCACTGATATGCGGGCACGTGTAAGTGTCAGAAAAATAAAAATAAAAATCGTTTTAGCACAGAGGAAAATTCTTCTCGTGTTATTCTGCATTATTCATGTGTTATTGTGTTGATATTAATGTATTATTATGTTATTATAACACCAAGAATATTCCTAAAACACAATAACACATGAATACCACCACAATAACACCTAAATAATGCAGAATAACACGAGAGGAATATTCTCCTGTGTTACTGAGCCGGATCATAGGAAAACGCGCATGTTTTCTTGAAGTCATGTGTCCGCATATCAGTGGACTCCATAAATACCTTTACATCAGGAGTCCTGATGCAATATTTTTCCAGGTAATTGGGTGATATGTTGCCCCAATATGCTAACTTCAATCCATGTAAACTCCGTTTGTTAAAGGGACCTTTTGGGTATGTAAGTTTTACTATAAATTTTTACTTTAATAGTCTATTTGTTTTAGTCAAATATGCATGTGGTTATGATTTGAAGTGTGTGATTGTAATATTGAAAAGTAATAAGGTCAACTATATAATTATATAATTTTTGAAGCTTGAAAGCTTTTATATGGCGAACATGTGATTTTAGATCCCTGCAATCCGTCCCCATGGGTTCATTGCATTAACTGGTTCCCTTTTTTTTTTTTTTAATTATTTATTTTTATATGGTGATAATGCTGTCTCGCTTAGTATATTGTTATGGTAAATAGTTTTTAAATTATTTTTATTTTAAATAATCTGATTAGTATTAATTATGATTTATATATATATAATAAACATGAAAATTTTTAGTATTACACCATTCTTGATTAATATTTTGAGAGTTGTTCATAAGAGGTTTTTTTCGAAGGGGTATAAGAAAAAACAAACTTTAATTTGAATCTTATTTTAGAGATAAAAAACAATACTGTCGTCCGAAGAGAAAAATATTGTGTTTGGACGTCCGCACGTCTGAACAACCAACCACCCGCTGTTACGTCGCTCGTCGATGAGGTGTATGTAAATGTGACGACCGGTGGTTGGGAGTCCGGACATGTTATGTCCGGACGTAACATTTTCTCTACCCTGAAGGGGAATGTGGTCTATCTTGTATTATAAAATAATATATTATATACAAATAATATCTATAATAAATAACAAACAAACTAATTCATTTTGTAAAGAAAAATCTAATAACTAATACAACCGAAAGAAAAATCTATTTTAAAATAAAAAGTGTTGATTGAAATAATGTATTAAAAACTAATATTCTTTTCTTAAACAAANCTTTTTTTTTTTTTTTTAATTATTTATTTTTATATGGTGATAATGCTGTCTTGCTTAGTATATTGTTATGGTAAATAATTTTTAAATTATTTTTATTTTAAATAATCTGATTAGTATTAATTATGATTTATATATATATATATATAATAAACGTGAAAATTTTTAGTATTACACCATTCTTGATTAATATTTTGAGAGTTGTTCATAAGAGGTTTTTTTTCGAAGTGATATAAGAAAAAACAAACTTTAATTTGAATCTTATTTTAGAGATAAAAAACAATACTGTCGTCTGAAGAGAAAAATATTGTGTTTGGACGTCCGCACGTCTGAACAACCAACCACCCGCTGTTACGTTGCTCGTCGATGAGTTGTATGTCAATGTGACGGCCGGTGGTTGGGCGTCCGAACATGTTATGTCCGGACGTAACATTTTCTCTACCCTACCCTAAAGGGGAATGTGGTCTATCTTGTATTATAAAAAAATATATTATATACAAATAATATCTATAATAAAAAAGAAACAAACTAATTCATTTCATAAAGAAAAATCTAATAACTAATACAACCGAAAGAAAAATCTATTTTAAAATAAAAAAGTGTTGATTGAAATAATGTATTAAAAATTAATATACTTTTTTTAAACAAAATAATACACATTTAATCGGATATATTTTTATTTAATAAATTTATTTTAGTGGAATTACATGCATATCACACAATAAAATTTGATATTTATTTATATACTCATGTTAGAGTATAATAAGAGAATTAGCTTTTATTTAAAAAGAAAATAATATGAATAAAATATAAGAGTTAATCAATCAGTGATATATTATATTAATTGTAATATAAATTTAATAAAAAAATCATTTTGTGTTAAATTTAATTTGAATATTCTGTTTTTTTTTCATAATTGATCAGAGAATGTAGCTCTCTAAATTTTAAAATGTCTCTAAATTTAAAAATCCTGTTTAAACCTGTTTGATAGTTTTCTTATTGAGTTCAAGCTCTAATCCAACTTTAATCGAGCCTTTAATCATATGCTTAACGTTAATAATTTAAAATTTTAAGATCCCTACTTGATACAATTTTCCTTAAATTAACTATTTTGCAAAGTTTAATTAGTACTAATGAAATGGGTAATTCCACATATCTATCCTCTTGTTTAACATTTCCATAATATTCATATTTTAAAAGGTGCATGTGATATGATAAATTTTATATAGTAACATAGAATCTTATTGAGTGCGCTAATTTAAAATAGGTTTTNGTGCATGTGATATGAGAAATTTTATATAGTAACATAGAATCTTATTGAGTGCGCTAATTTAAAATAAGTTTTATTAAAGTCAAATTTCCATCATATTCATGCCTATAATAGGTTAAGCCCTATTTTTTAAATCATCATTTTTATAATTATTTTATTGAGCTCTTAATAATTATTTGTTAAACAACAAACAAACTTGTACAAAATCATAAACTAATGAGCATGTCAATTTTTAATTATATCCATTTATGTGATATATTTTCAAAAATTCACTCAAATTTAGTCAAATATGGAGTTAAGAAAATAATTGAATTTTATTTGATTGAATATTAAAGTATTTATTTAGTAGATTAATTCACTAGATTATTAATTTGATTTCCTTAGACTAGATGGGGAATTGTTTTTTCTTTGAGGGGATACATCTAACTTAAAATTGATTCTTGTATTTTCAAAAGGTATTGTGACCTTTTGGCACATGCAAATAGGAGCACGAAAAAGTAACACCCAACATCTGAAATAGATCTGATGAAAGTGAGTAAATGAGGCACGATAAGAGCAAGTCTATATAATTTAAATAAGAAGGATTTACTTTTTGATACAACATAATTTTTATGTACTTGTACATCCAAAATGTGTCTTCACGGATCTCGAGAAAATACGATGGACTAAAAGGGAGGAAGATGAAGTTAGGAGGACTCATTGGTGAAAGACCATAAGACCCTTCAACGTAGCATCAAAGGATGTTATTGATCGAGGGAAAAGTCGCGCTAACTTGAACCCAAAGTCGATCGATTGCAGGTTGTTCGAAGCAATGATCCTGACTTATCTAGTCGGGAAGAGAATCTAGTCTGACCCCCGCCTCAGTATTTTCGGCCGCCTCACTAACAATCATCGAAGCTCTTCATCAGAAGGTCAGAGGTTTTACCTCGATAACTTCCACAAGGCCCCCAAAAGTCCTTTCTGTCTAAAGGATGAACTACTTGTTAAATTATAGTGATTTACTCTCGACTCAAAAACCTAATCTCATCCTAGTGACATGAGTCCTCTATCTTGGGGAAGAAGTCAACAACTGTCGGTCGTTAGAGAAAAACCAACTAATCAAGTATGGACGATTGGAGGTCATTAGAAGTAGATCGAGCCAAAGATTAGACAATGAAGGGCAGTCATCAAGTCTATCTGCAACCCTTACTCATTATGGTTAGGTGGACAGATCTTGCCGAACCAAAATCATTTGACTTCCAACTACCGAGTGATAGGGTGGTTAGGTCATAGGCTTATTTATGTAAAAATACGATAGTCTATAACGTCCCTCATCAAAATATGTGTAAGTACATAAATATACATTGGGTACCCCCATGCCTATAAATAAGGAGGGTCATTTCTATAGTTAAAATATAATAGAAAATCACATCAACAATATCATAGGGTTTTTTTTTAAAAGTGAAATATGTATTTTAGGCGATATTTACATATAGATTCTCCTTTAAATAAGCAGTCATAGTTTTAGATCGGATTGCCCAACATGATTTAACTGCAAATCATGATTAGATAATCATTATTATAAGTAATATTATTTTAATAAAACTGCTATCCTTAAATATAGATAATTTAGCTATAAAAGGGATTTAAAACAATTTTTATTTTTAAAAATACACCAGTCCATGCTTAGGTAAGATGGTGTTTTATGTAAAAATTGAAGTCGAGATGGTAGATATGTAAATCTTCCTACTAANTCACGGTACTCTGTTTCCTGTCAATGCTGAATCGAATAGAGTTTCCACTTAGGGATTTCACACTTTATTTTTTATCCGCTTTTGTTATTATCACCCGGTACCAATTTCTTAAGCAAGCCTTTCATGTACTTATTCAGTATATTTTTCCTTTTTTTACTGTAATTGTTCGCATGCGAAAAAGCTAGTTTTGAGAATCATTCAGCTTCTCATGATGAATTTCAAAAAAAAATACTGATTTTGTTTTCTGACCGTTGATGTTCGTGTTTGAAGTTCGGCAGATAAACGTGGTATCGAATCATGTAAAGCCTGCTCCTTCTGAGAAAAAACAAAATCGAAGTTTTATGGAGATGAGTGATCCTTCGGTGCCTGGAAGCGTAGATGATTCAACTGACATATCAATATATTCTAATGTGATCGCCTTCACAATGTTTGAGCTTGAGACAATAGCAAAGAGCTTTCGATCAGATTATGTATTAGGTGAAGGTGGATNAGAGAAGCAACGGTGGCCGCTCGAGGGACGAGCGACTGGATCATGAGAAAGATAGAACGCGGCGCGGCGAAGGATGGGCAATTGCGTAACCAGAGATGAATCGGCTGTCGCTGCTGCTGCTCACGGTACTCTGTTTCCTGTCAATGCTGAATCGAATAGAGTTTCCACTTAGGGATTTCACACTTTATTTTTTATCACCCGGTACCAATTTCTTAAGCAAGCCTTTCATGTACTTATTCAGTAGATTTTTCCTTTTTTTTACTGTAATTGTTCGCATACGAAAAAGCTAGTTTTGAGAATCATTCAGCTTCTCATGATGAATTTTCAAAAAAAAATACTGATTTTGTTTTCTGACCGTTGATGTTTNATATATATATATATATATATATATATATATATATATATATATATATATATATATATATATATTAAAATTATTAATTAAATAATACAATAAAAATATACTAAATTATATTTAAATGACGTATGAATATAAATAGTAAGATTTAAATCTCATTCAAACTCTTAGCAGCTTATGATTGCATGACTAATTTTGTCAAAACGACTCTTTGTCTGTAAACAACTCGTATTTGGCTCATTAAGCAAATGAGTCGTACACGAACACTTTTTTTTGTTCGAAATATAAAAGAGTCAAACACGAATAATAGTATTTTTTAATGAGTTGAACAGAAGTTGAGTCTAAGCGCACTCGTGTTCGACTCTTTCACACTATATGTAACCATATGATAAAAATTATCTTTTACTTGACTTAGAATAAATCAATAAGTATAAAATTAAATTTTAATGAGGATTTTCAAAATAAAATTTTCACATTTTTCATTCTCTATTCAGTTCTCCACCACATGCTAATTTTTTATTTCCTATTCATTGTCAGAACTGTTAATATTAACCGCTCTACTAACGAATCTCTTAATATATTTGCAGTGAAGTAAATAGCACCTTGAAGTACAACCATCGCTTGACAGCATGACACGTGGTTAACTTACGAAGTTCTAGCCACAAACTGCGATGGTGAGTGGGTGGCAAGTGTGTTTCGGTTAAGGTGATTAAACTATTAACTATGTCTGAAGTGCTGTTTCCAACTGCCACTGGAGAGGGTGGGTGCGTTTTAAGCTTACGAGATCTCTTTACCATCTTCGATGCGGTCAAATGGAAAATTTATTAAGTGCGTATTACGAGCACAGAAAATAAGTGATTTAAATTTGACTCAGATGTTAATAAAGAATGTATAAATGTTTAATGTGTATGCATATAATTCTCCTATGTTTATGTTGAACCCGAATGTCTCCGGAATCACACCCATGGAGTAGAGCACGAAGAGAATTGTGAAACTCTTATTCAAATGGTCCCTTATTTATGGATAAAGAAGGTATAATATGTAAAGTTGAATGCTTACTACTGATCTGACGGGAGCTTTATATAGTATTTCAGGTATTTACATAAATGAGCATATGACTCAGCTGCCCTTTCGCTTAGTCGGTTGAGATTGGAGGGTTTGGGTCGATAAGGCTCATTCGACCGGCTATGATAACTTGGGTTTTGCCAATCAGCTTTTGTTGATCTTCAGCCATTCGAACTTGAATTTGTCTACTTGAGTCAACCAATAGGCTGCTTTGGTATAGTTGTCGACTATCAATCTCTATGTGTGTAGCTTCTATCACTGGGATGAGACTAGGCTATCAGGTAGAGAGGGAGTCACCGTAATATGGCAGGTAGCTCACCTCTTGACAAGAGGTCTTTCAAGGTGTTCGTCGAGTATATCATGGTAAAACCTTCAGACTCCTGATGAAATGTTTTGGCAGCTGAGAGGAATCCTAGGGCGAGAGTTGGGCTTAAGCCTTCTCTTGAATTGATGGATTTTCGTCATTCGCTAGATCTACCTCCGTTCGACAGGCTTCAGGTCTCGATTCAAAAGGATTTGTACTTGGTCAATCAAGTTATTTGATCTGCTGATAATGGAACTTTTGATCTTCTTTATATGGGTCATCCCGTGACATACTTTCACGTCTCTATTCTATTAGATTTTTTTGAGATTCGTGCTATCACATTTATGTACATTTTACATATCCAATACCTAGATTTTTATATTTAAATGCATGACACTCAAAATTTTAATATTATATAAAAAATAAATCAAATAATATTTACTAAAGTTATGATTGGACCATATATAATAAATAATTTTCATGATGCCATTTACTTATGTGAATTTTTATTTAATAACCAAAGATATAAGCGTCATTTGATTTTTAGATTGATAAGTTCTATATAATTTAAATTAATAATTAAAAAAATAAAAAAATTTACTATAAAATCATTAATATTTTAGCAAAGGAATCAAAACAATCAAATAAGATCCGTTGGATATAATTTTTTCTTTTATAAAAAATAATACACAACTTACTCAATAGTACTTCATGAATTTGATGCGAAAAGACAAGGCATCTTAGCCCTAAAATATTAGGAAGATTTACATACATACCACTCAATTCTTATGTATTTACATATCTAAAATCTAAACTTTAATTGTTACACATATACCATTTTACCTATACATATAAAGATGTCTTTCGTTTTTTATATTTAAAATAGTAATATATTATTATGTAGAATGAAAGATTTTGGTGGTAGAAATGTTGAATGAAAAGCTTAAGTGTCCCATGTGTAAATACTAGGAATTGGGTGGTATGTTAGCCCAATATATTAACTTCAATCCATGTAAACTCCTTTTGTTAAAGGAGCATATTACCTTAGAACTCCGAATGTAGATGTACATTCAGATTCCAATAGTTGTTGTTTTATAGGAATATCCCGCTGTGTTACATGAATATTTCATCAACGTTATTTGTAAAAAATAAAGTGTGATTCAAGTATTATGTGATGTTATTTGATTACTTTGCAGTGTTATTGAAATATTCCCCCGCGTTACTTGATTTGTGATTGTGTTATTTGACATATTCTCCGTATTATTTTAATTTTCACCATGTGTATTATTACAATTTCCACTATATTATTGGAATAACACAACCCCAAATCAAGTAACGCAGAGGAATATTCCAATAACATTTCATTTTTCACAAATAACTCTGATGAAATATTCATATAACACAACGAAATATTCCTATAACACCGCGACTATTGTAATCTGAACGTAGCTCTATGTTCGAAGTCTTGACGTAATATTTGCGTATGTATGTTTTACTATAAATTTTTACTTTAATAATTTATTTTATGCAAATCTATTCTTTTCAGTCAAATATGCATGTGGTTATGATTTGAAGTGTGTGATTGTAATATCGAGAATAAATTGGTACCCACAGGAAAAGGAAGAGAGAGAGAGAGAGAGAGAGAG
>JXCR01140303.1:14172-40692 GCA_002079205.1 Phalaenopsis hybrid cultivar | reverse complement strand
AAAGAGAGAGAGAGAGAGAGAGAGAGAGAGAGAGAGAGAGAGAGAGAAATAATAAAAGTAATAAGGTCAACTATATAATTATATAATTTTTGAAGCTTGAAAGCTTTTATATGCCAAACATGTGACTTTAGATCCCTGCAATCCGTCCCCATGCATTAACTGGCCTCCTTTTTTTAAAAAAAAAATAATTATTTTTATTTAATTGCTAGTGATAATGCAGTCTCGCTCAGTATATTGTTATGGTAAATATTTTTTAAAATTATTTTAATTTTTGNAATAATAATAATAATAATAATAATAATAATAATAATAATAATAATAATAATAATAAACATGAAAATTTTAGTATTACACTATTCTTAGATTAATATTTTGAGAGTTGTTCATAAGAGGTTTTTTTCCAAGTGGTATAAGAAAAAACAAACTTTAATGTGAATCTTATTTTAGAGATCAAAAACAATACTGTCGTCTGAAGAGAAAAATATTGTGTCTGGACGTCCGCACGTCTGGACAACCAACCACCAGCTGTCAAACCACTCGTCGATGAGGCGTATGATAATGTGAGGACTGGTGGTTGGGCGTCTGAACATGCTATATCCGGACACAATATTTTCTCTACCCTGAAGGGGAAGGGGGTCTATCTTGTATTATAAAAAAATATATTATATACAAATAATATCTATAACAAATAACAAACAAACTAATTCATTTCATAAAGAAAAATCTAATAACTAATACAACTGAAAGAAAAATCTATTTAAAAAAAAAGTGTTGATTAAAATAATATATTAAAAATTAATATAGTTTTCTTAAACAAAATAATACACATTTAATTGGATATATTTTTATCTAATAAATTTATTTTAGTAGAATTACATGCATATCACACAATAAACTTTGATATTTATTTATATACTCATGTTAGAGTATAATAAGAGAATTAGCTTTAATTTAAAAATAAAATAATATGAATACAATATAAGAGTTAATCAATCAGTGATATATTATATTAATTGTAATATAAATTTAATAAAAAAAATCATTTTGTATTAAATTTAATTTGAATATTCTGTTTTTTTTCATAATTGATCAGAGAATTTAGCTCTCTAAATTTAAAAATCCTGTTTAAATCTGTTTGATAGTTTTCTTATTGAGTTCAAGCTCTAATCCAACTTTAATCGAGCCTTTAATCATATGCTTAACGTTAATAATTTAAAATTTTAAGATCCCTACTTGATACAATTTTCCTTAAATTAACTATTTTGCAAAGTTTAATTAGTAATAATGAAATGGGTTATTCCACATGTCTATCTTCTTGTTTAATGTTTCCATAATAATCATATTTTTNATGAATACAATATAAGAGTTAATCAATCAGTGATATATTATATTAATTGTAATATAAATTTAATAAAAAAAAATCATTTTGTATTAAATTTAATTTGAATATTCTGTCTTTTTTTTTTCATAATTGATCAGAGAATTTAGCTCTCTAAATTTTAAAATGTCTCTAAATTTAAAAATCCTGTTTAAATCTGTTTGATAGTTTTCTTATTGAGTTCAAGCTCTAATCCAACTTTAATTAAGCCTTTAATCATATGCTTAATGTTAATAATTTAAAATTTTAAGATCCCTACTTGATACAATTTTCCTTAAATTAGCTATTTTGCAAAGTTTAATTAGTAATAATGAAATGGGTTATTCCACATATCTATCTTCTTGATTAACATTTCCATAATATTCATATTTTTAAAAAAGTGCATGTGATATGAGAAATTTTATATAGTAACATAGAATCTTATTGAGTGCGCTAATTTAAAATAATTTTTATTAAAGTCAAATTTCCATCATATTCATGCCTATAATAGCTTAATCCCTATTTTTTAAATCATCATTTTTATAATTATTTTATTGAGCTCTTAATGATTATTTGTTAAACAACAAACAAACTTGTACTAAATCATAAACTAATGAGCATGTCAATTTTTAATTATATTCATTTATATGATGTATTTTTAAAAATTCACTCAAATTTATTCAAACATGGAGTTAAAAAAATAATTGAATTTTATTTGAATGAATATTAAAGTATTTATTTAGTACATTAATTCGCTAGATTATTAATTTGATTTCTTTAGACTAGATGGGGAATTGTTTTTTCTTTGAGGGGAGACGGCTAACTTAAATTTGATTCCTATATTTTCAAAAGGCATTGTGATCTTTTGGCACATGCAAGTAGGAGCGCGACAAAGTGACACCCGGCTTCTGAAATAGATCTGATGAAAGTGAGGAAATGAGGCACGATAAGACTGAGCCTGTATAATTTAAATAAGAAGGATTTACATATTTATACAACATAATTTACAACATAATTTTTATGTACTTGTACATAAAAAATGTGTCTCCGCGGATCTTGAGAAGATACGATGGACTAAAAGGGAGGAAGATGAAGTCGGGATGACTCATTGGTGAAAGACCATAAGACCCTTCAACGTAGCATCAAAGGATGTTATTGATCGAGGACAAAGTCGAGCTAACTTGAACCCAAAGTCGATCGATTGCAAGTTGTTCGAACCAATGATCCCGACTTATATAGCTGGTAAGAGAATCTAGTCTGACCCCTGCCTCGGTAATGTCGACCGCCTCATTAACATTCATTGAAGCTCTTCAACAGAAAGTCAAAGGTTTTACCTCGATAACTTCCACAAGGCCCCCCAGGGTCCTTTTTGTCTAAAGAATGAGCTACTTGTTAAATTACAGTGATTTACTCTCGACTCAAAAACCTAATATCATCCTAGTGACATGAGTCCTCTATCTTGGGGAAGGAGTCAACAACCGTCAGTTGTCAGAGTAAAACCAACTGATCAAGTATGGACGATCGGAGGTCATTAGAAGTAGATCGAGCCAAAGATTAGATAACGAAGGGCAGTGATCAAGTCTATGTACAACCCTTACTCATTATGGTCAGGTGGACAGATCTTGCCGAACCAAGATCATTCGACTTCCAACCACCAAGTGATAGGGTGGCCAGATCATAGGCTTATTTATGTAAAAGTACGATATTCTATACATAAATATAAACTGGGTACCCCCATGCCTATAAATAAGGAGGGTCATTTCTATAGTTAAAACATAATAGAAAATCACACCAACAATATCATAGGGTTTTTTTTAAGTGAAATATGTATTTTAGGCTTATATCTCAATATCATTATGATGCTAAAATATTGCCTCTATAAGTATTAAATACTAGATATTAGATGTATAAATACATAATAATTATGCAATATTTGCATATAAATTCTCCTTTAAATAAGTAGTCATAGCTTTAGATCGGATTGCCCAACATGATTCAACTGCAAATCATGATTAGATAACCATTATTATAAGTAATATTATTTTAATAAAACTGCTATTCTTAAACATAAATAATTTAGCTATAAAAGGGATTTAAAACAATTTTTATTTTTAAAAATACACCATTCCATGCTTAGGTAAGATGGTGTTTTATGTAAAATTTGAAGTTGAGATGGTAGATGTGTAAATCTTCCAACTATAAATTTAGTGGGGGATTGACATTAAGAACATTTTGGGAAATTGACACGACACACCTACCGCACAATTCTTAGGTAGTTTCATATCTCACACCTAAACATTGACTATTTATTTAAATATTAAAATTTATGAATGATAAATATTTTAAATTTTATAAATTATGATAATTATTTGTTTCGAATTCAAATAATTGTAGTTTTAGTAAAAATAATAGAATGTGTAAGGCTCCGTAGCATATGATTAGGGGGTGGGACTTGGGGTTCGTTTGTGGCAGCTTATACCGTTTGGTTGGCACGTTTCGCTAGCTTATTTTAAACTGTATTTGAGTTTTTACACTAAACGCAGACCTCAGGTCGACCCCCAAGTGCTCGGTATAAGCAGTTTATCCTGAAACGCACAAGCTGCACCAAACGGACCCTTAGTCTCTTAGCTCCTACGATGTAGATAAAAATTTAAGCAAATTAATTGCTATTTTTTTTAATAAATATAATAAAAATTCACTGGATGTTCTAAAAAATAAAATTTTAAAAATTTTAAAAATATGCTCTTAATTTAAGCTGAATTGTGTTTAAATACTGCATAAAAACTGGTTCCAGTACGTTAAAGATCCCTCCTTTAGCCTCGCAACCAAAGTGCTCGGTGGGGGCGGCGTGAGCCGAAGCGCAACAAAGCGGAAGAAGATGCGGCAGCAGGGAGCGTGCCCTCGCATGTGAGACCTCCAAAATCCCACCTTTCTTCACCCCCTCACGCGCACTTCGGACGAAGAAGAGAGAGAGAGAGATAAAGAGAGCTCTTTTTCCCCTTGTCCTTTCCACAGTTTTCTGGTTGCTTTTGTTGCCGCGTCCCAGCCTTTGTTTGTCAGAGTGAAGAGATATAAAAAGGAAGGAGGAGCAACGTAGAGAAGCAACGGTGGCCGCTCGAGGGACAAGCGACTGGATCATGAGAAAGATAGAACGCGGCGCTGCGAAGGATGGGCAATTGCGTAACCAGAGATGAATCGGCTGTTGCTGCTGCTGCTCACGGTACTCTGTTTCCTGTCAATGCTGAATCGAATAGAGTTTCCACTTAGGGATTTCACACTTTCTTTTTTATCCGCTTTTGTTATTATCATCCGGTACCAATTTCTTAAGCAAGCCTTTCATGTACTTATTCAGTAGATTTCTCCTTTTTTTACTGTAATTTTTCGCATACGAAAAAGCTAATTTTGAGAATCATTCAGCTTCTTATGATGAATTTTCAAAAAAAATTACTGATTTTGTTTTCTGACCGTTGATGTTCGTGTTTGAAGTTCGGCAGATAAACGTGGTATCGAATCATGTAAAGCCTGCTCCTTCTGAGAAAAAACAAAATCGAAGTTTTATGGAGATGAGTGATCCTTCGGTGCCTGGAAGCGTAGATGATTCAACTGACATATCAATATATTCTAATGTGATCGCCTTCACAATGTTTGAGCTTGAGACAATAGCAAAGAGCTTTCGATCAGATTATGTGTTAGGTGAAGGTGGATTTGGGACGGTTTATAAGGGTTACATTGATGAGAATGTGAGGGTGGGACTGAAGTCTCTTCCTGTTGCTGTGAAGGTTTTGAATAAGGATGGTCATCAGGGACACAAGGAATGGCTTGTAAGTAAATTGGTGGATGATGTACATCTTCTTGTTCATTTTTGCTTCATATTATTATTGTTTTTTTTTCCTTGGTTTGGGAGCTCCATGACGAAATTTAAGCTTGTAGTAGCAGTGATGATCATGAGAAACTTAGTCAACCTTGTCTTCTTAATCGTGCTCTTGTATTGAGCGTCTGATGAGATCTGTTAATAGAGTTAGTCAAATACTAGAAGATGTAAATAGTGAAGTTTAGATGTTAAATATGTAAATTTTAATGTTTTTGAGTGTTATGTATGTCAAACCCTCTTCTTCTTCCTTTTCTTTTCTCTGTATTCGTGTTGATTTGACATGTTAGTTTTTTGGAAGATTTACATACATACCTTTCAAGTCCTATGCATTTACATATCTAACACCTAGTCTTCAATATTTAGTTAGCATAACACCTTGACCATGCATGAACAGATGTATATCTCTTTTTAAGAGTTAAAATGGTGATGTTTTTTATGTGATATGAAGGATTTGGGTGGTATAAATGTTTAAAAATAAAGTTTAGATGTTAGATATGTAAATACATAGGAATTGGGCAGTTTTAATGTAAATGCCACCCCCACCCCCTAATTTTTGGGTTTGAAATGCTTATGTATGAATTGCTAGAGTATCAGAAGGATTTTGCATTATCTACTTCATCAAATGATTATTTTTTTGTTTGTTTCCATGAGTTTTAAATAAAGTGACCAATCATAAACAAATCTACTCTATAAATGTGTGGTATGTCGTTGGATCCTTGTATTATAACCCTTGATATTTGTAAATATCATGTGTTGGTCTATATGTTTCTGGAGTTCCTTATGCTTCTCTTACGTGTTGTTATCTCTGATGAGCAACCTCATGATCATTTTCTCCTTTAATATCTATTATTCATTCCTTTTACAGACAGAAGTTAATTTTCTAGGGCAGCTCAGACACCCAAATCTTGTGAAGCTGATTGGATACTGCTGTGAGGATGATCACAGGCTTCTAGTTTACGAGTTCATGTTCCGTGGCAGCCTCGAGAACCATTTGTTTCGAAGTATGCTACGATCAATCTCTCTTTTTTCAGACATTAAAATTTATTTTTACTATTTTTCAGAACTTAGAAAAGAGGCAACTTTTCTGGCATCTCTATTTTAAGCCCACTCTAGAAAGTATTCTTCATCCCAATACTCTTTGATTTCCACTATTTCTTCAGCTTTAGATAGGTAGGTAGAATGTGATTGAAGGATGGTCCATATTTCAATCCTACTCTACAATTATGTTTGTCAAATAAAGACTTTTGCAGGACTTTGCTTAATTATAAGGGGGGTAGGTATTAATTAATAGTATCAAATGGAAGAATCAATTTCTCTGTTCTTTCTTGTAATGATGTCATACTACTATATTTTCTTATAAAAAAAAAAATAAATTTTCATACATTTTCATATGCATGTAAAATACACTTGCTTTGGATATTATACTCTAATATTACATCTAGCAGACAACACTGTCCCAAGTTACCACCGTTGCAAAAAAAAAGAAAAAATGGAGGGCTGCGGTGGGTCTAATTATTAGGTGCGGAGGTCGCACGCAGAGCTACGCGCGCCCTCCGATCACAGCCGCACATCGCGNGTAAAATACACTTGCTTTGGATATTATACTCTAATATTACATCTAGCAGACAACACTGTCCCAAGTTACCACAGTAGGTCTTAAAATACACTTGCTTTGGATAGCAGAGCTGCGCGCGCCCTCCGATCAGCTGTATGACCTGCGGTAGATAGCCTAGAGTCAGCAAAAAAATTTTGTGGAAAAAATCATAACTTGATAGGATAAAGACTCGTTATTATTGTTGTTACATCTAGCAGACATTAGTCATCTTCTGTTTCTTCAGAAACAGCAGCTCCAATGTCTTGGGGGACAAGGATGACAATCGCAATCGGCGCCGCCAAGGGGCTCGCCTTTCTTCACAATGCCGAACGGCCGGTTATCTACCGAGATTTCAAGACCTCAAATATCTTGCTGGACTCTGTTAAGTATAGATATAATTCTATAAAAATCACTTCTTGCTCAGAAATGCTAAAAACAGAATATTGACCANCCGGTTATCTACCGAGATTTCAAGACCTCAAATATCTTGCTGGACTCTGTTAAGTATAGATATAATTCTATAGAAATCACTTCTTGCTCAGAAATGCTAAAAACAGAATATTGACCAATCTGGTTCCTTTTCCTCACAGGATTACACAGCAAAACTTTCGGATTTTGGGCTCGCAAAAGCTGGACCGGAGGGCGACGAAACCCACGTTTCGACCCGTGTTATGGGAACCTACGGCTACGCCGCGCCGGAATATGTGATGACTGGTCTGCTCCGCCGCCATTATTTGTTCAGCAAGTTCCTCTCTGAATTCATTCATANCACAGCAAAACTTTCGGATTTTGGGCTCGCAAAAGCTGGACCGGAGGGCGACGAAACCCACGTTTCGACCCGAGTTATGGGAACCTACGGCTACGCCGCGCCGGAATATGTCATGACTGGTCTGCTCCGTCGCCATTATTTGTTCAGCAAGTTCTTCTCTGAATTCATTCATGTACATCACCATGAATTATGTTTCCAAGCAGGGCACTTGACGGCGAAGAGCGACGTCTACAGCTTCGGCGTCGTTCTTCTCGAACTTCTGACGGGCCGAAGATCGGTGGACAAGAGCCGGCCGGGGAACGAGCACAGTCTGGTGGATTGGGCTCGTCCGAAGCTGAACGATAAGAAGAAAGCGTTGCAGGTGATTGATCCAAGACTGGAGGAGTACTCCGTGAAAGCTGCACAGAAGGCGTGCAANGTGGATTGGGCTCGTCCGAAGCTGAACGATAAGAAGAAAGCGTTGCAGGTGATTGATCCGAGACTGGAGGAGTACTCCNGTGGATTGGGCTCGTCCGAAGCTGAACGATAAGAAGAAAGCGTTGCAGGTGATTGATCCGAGACTGGAGGAGGAGTACTCTGTGAAAGCTGCACAGAAGGCGTGCAGCCTGGCATATTACTGCCTGAGTTTGAACCCGAAGGCGCGGCCGCTGATGAGGGATGTTGTGGAGACGCTGGAGCCATTGATGGGCAGTGGCGGCGAGCAAGATGAGGGGGCAGTTCCGGTTGTTGCGGATCAACGAATGCGTCGGAGGTTGGTGGGCGATGGGGTTGGCTGCAGGTCGTCGCCTGGGAGTCGGTGTGCTTCGGGCGGTGTGGCGGCTTGCAGAGTGAGGTGATGGAGAAATATTAGAGGTTATTTTGGGGGTATAGGGGAGTTATATTCGGAGGTTATAAGGGGGTATAACCCAGATATAACCCCATTATACCCCTGAATAACCCCTGATATACACAGAGCTGCGTACATCTTATGTACGCAAATATTTGCGGAGGTTGATGAGGATCGGTGAGAGATAGCTATGCTTGTTGAAGCTTTTGTGATGTGTAAATACTAATGATTGTTATTTGCTGCATGGTATATTTTTGGCAAATGGCTGGGTTTCCTATTTGAGTGATGTGGATCGAAGTGAGGTATTTAGACATGCTCTTCATTGTTATTGTATGCCCTCGATTGAGAAGACAGTAAAGTTTCATTCCGTTCTGCTGCATTGAATGTCAAAATGTCGAAACATGAATTTATTTTCATTTTGGTAAAGCAGCATCTCTTGAAAACGATGATTTTTTCACCATTTTAGATCTATGATAATATATATTCCACAGACATGACTTTTAAAGGAGCTTCACGGAACGAGTCATATATCGCAGTCCAAAATTTGTGTGAAGAATCAGTTAATTGCATTGAAAGTTTAAAACAGAAGTTCTTAGTATTACTCATTCATGGAGGCATATTTAATCTTGCATCTAATGTTTAAAATCTAAATGCAAAACAGATATTCAAAATCACCATCGAAAACTATCTAAGCACTGAAAATTAAGATTAAACTATTTTCACTCGTCTAAACTAAAATTTCAAATGTATTTTTATAACCTGTTCAAAAAGCTTTCCACCAGAACGCACGTCAGGCTTACAACATCCTTAAAAAAACGGCTAATAAATCAAGACTTATGTACAAGAGAATTCAGTTCTCAAAATTTCAGTAAGCCGTTGCTCTGGAAACTCTTCACAAGGCCCNACACAAGGAATGGCTTGTAAGTAAATTGATGGATGATGTACATCTTCTTGTTCATTTATGCTTCATATTATTATTGTTTTTTTTTCCTTGGTTTGGGAGCTCCATGACGGAATTTGAGCTTGTAGTAGCAGTGATGATCATGAGGAACTTAGTCAACCTTGTCTTCTTAATCGTGCTCTTCTATTGAGCGTCTGATGAGATCTGTTAATAGAGTTAGTCAAATGCTAGCAGATGTAAATAGTGAAGTTTAGATGTTAAATATGTAATNACACAAGGAATGGCTTGTAAGTAAATTGATGGATGATGTACATCTTCTTGTTCATTTATGCTTCATATTATTCTTGTTTTTTTTTCCTTGGTTTGGGAGCTCCATGACGGAATTTGAGCTTGTAGTAGCAGTGAGGATCATGAGGAACTTAGTCAACCTTGTCTTTTTAATCGTGCTCTTCTATTGAGCGTCTGATGAGATCTGTTAATAGAGTTAGTCAAATGCTAGAAGATGTAAATAGTGATGTTTAGATGTTAAATATGTAAANAACAAGAAACAGAACAGTGGCAAAGAGATTATGTGAGCTTTAAAAAGAAAAGAGAGAGAGAGAGAGAGAGAGGTTATCCCAACAAAAATTAAGAGAAAAGTATAGCAGCAGAGGTTATATACTTGTAGAACTGCATTTCTCAATCTCCTCTCTTTAATTTTGCCTTCTCTTCCTATTATATTTTCATTTGATCTTTGTATTTCTTCTCTAGGATTGACAATCCACAAAATACTGAGATGAAGAATGATATAAAGCAAGCAAGAAGAATATATAATTTCTATTTTATACCCTCTGTGTTTTTTTTTCCATTCTAGTTGACTCGTCAAAACATTGCCAAAATTAGAGAGTTTTACTCGCGGATTCCACGCATACGGACAGCCGCTGTATCANTAAGATGAAGAATGATATAAAGCAAGCAAGAAGAATATATAATTTCTATTTTATACCCTCTGTGTTTTTTTTCCATTCTAGTTGACTCGTCAAAACATTGCCAAAATTAGAGAGTTTTACTCGCGGATTCCACGCATACGGACAGCAGCGGAGGTTCTTTTATTCTAGAAATTCTTCAAAAGATTGAGGTTTGAATGGAAACTAAATTTGGAGACCTACAAACGTGTAGGGCTGTGATTTTAGCTCAAAGATTTTTAATTGATTGGGATCTTGGCTATTGAGTTCAAAGTTTGGATTTTTTTTTTTATTTTTCGAGCAGATTTTGAGTGACACATTGTTCAATCTGAACTGATTTAAGAGTAGCTCGTTTTTTTTTTATTTATAAAAAATTATATAACAAATCACAGGGTCCAAATAATTTGATTTGGGCCAGCTAGTTTCAAGAGTNATCTTGGCTATTGAGTTCAAAGTTTGGATTTTTTTTTTTTTTTTCGAGCAGATTTTGAGTAACACATTGTTCAATCTGAACTGATTTAAGTGTAGCTCGTTTTTTTATATTTATTTATAAAAAATTATATAACAAATTTGATTTGGGCCAGCTAGTTTCAAGAGCTGAATTAAGCTGATTTCAAGCTGAAACGAATCCAAACAATTCAACTTGAGACAAGTTCAATTCAATTTTGAGTTGCATCGAACTTGATTTAATTTTGAGCTAGCTTGGTTCAATAAGTAAATATAATTGTGTCTCAAATTGATTTATGAGTCATAGTAAGGGTTCATTTGGCGTGGTGCTGTAGCACTGCATCATAGTTTTGTCTGTTTGAGTGAATCGAGTTTTTTCACACACTTGACTGTGTGCGGTGACATCTTTTCAGCTGCAACCTAACTTTCAAAAAAAANGGTTCAATAAGTAAATATAATTGTGTCTCAAATTGATTTATGAGTCATAGTAAGGGTTCATTTGGCGTGGTGTTGTAGCACTGCATCATAGTTTTGTCTGTTTGAGTAAACCGAGTTTTTTCACACACTTGACTGTGTGCGGTGACATCTTTTCAGCTGCGACCTAACTTTCAAAAAAATTTGTAATAACAATTATAATTTTTTAAGCATCAGTTTATTACTCAACAGTTTCAAAGAGGTCCTAAATTAATTTGAATCGATTTTTATTTGGCTAAAAATGGGACCGATAAAAGGCCCTTAAAATGCCTGGAAGATAGCATCATAGTAATTTATTTTGAAAATTTTAGTTTATAGAGGTAATAAAATAAGAGATCTCATTCTTATCTAATTGCAATTAAAACATTGTTATTTTTAAATAAACTTAAAAGCCCTTTTTTACTCATTTTTTGAAATTCTCACTCAAATATCAAAATTAGTGATGTAACAAATTGCATCCGTATATGTAATTATCTTAATTAGCTATTATAATTTTGTTATTCTTAATACCAAGTCAGGTAAAATCTTAATTAAAAAGTTTTAACTCGTAACACATTTGGTTGAAAACGAAATGGAGAATTTGAAAGAGGATTAATTATATAAGCCCTCATTAAAAAAATGCTAATTAAATATAAAAAAGAATACTTTTACCGTTACTCGGAATTCGTCAGCAATTCCAATGAAGATAAAATATGAATCTCACCATTATTTTATTAGAAAATACTTATCATNTTTAATACCAAGTCAGGTAAAATCTTAATTAAAAAGTTTTAACTCGTAACACATTTGGTTGAAAACGAAATGAAGAATTTGGAAGAGGATTAATTATATAAGCCCTCATTAAAGAAATGCTAATTAAATATAAAAAGAATACTTACCGTTACTCGGAATACGTCAGCAATTCCAATGAAGATAAAATATGAATCTCAACATTATTTTATTAGAAAATACTTATCATATAAAATTATCATATTGGTTAATTTATCATTTTCATGATTTAAATTTGGCTTATATGGTGACGTGATTAAGATTAATGAAGATGATTAACTAGACTTGCACAGCAAGGCATAATAACAATAATAAGGATCTGCCCGGGTTTGGTCCCTTGAGGCCTAATCATTTTTTGTCAATCTCTTGTATGCTGCAATAGATCCTTCCCGAATCCCAATGGAAATAAGGGAAATATTTATATTTAAATTTTAATAATCATATTAAATGTACTGGTTAATAATTTTTGTATGAAATATTCAAATTTAATATATTTATTAAAAAAATCATTAGCATGAATGTAAATGTTCCAAGAAAAATTAATTAGCATGAATGTAAATGTTCCAAGAAAAACCTGTGTTCTAAGATTTTAGGCAACATTACTGTGAATAAGTTAGTACATTCATGATTTCAAAATTCTGAGTGTTCTTGGGCTAGTTGGACTCGTCTGGTCAAGACTCTCAAGTTGACTATAAGTTTATTAGATTTGAAATTCATTTGACTTTTCAATTAGCCACCAAAGCTTTCAAAAGTGGTTTAAAGACTCAATCCTGACTTGATTTGACTTAGATTTGACCAATTTGAGCGTCATTGAGTACGTCTTGTCAAAGGAAAATATTTGCGTAGGGGTACATGAGAGTTATATCCGGGTTATACCGTCATGTAATCTCCGTGTAACTTATTTGTACCCATGAAACTACAGAAGCGTGAAACTCATTTGTAGGTTACAAGTAGTTTACAAAGAGGTTACATGGGAGTTACAGAGGGGTATAACCCCGATATAACCCTCCTGTGCCCCCTGAATAACCCCTAGACGTACCCATCGCTGCATACGTCTTATGTACGCAAATTCTTTCCCTTGTCAAGAGGGTCAGTTTGACTGCAAGTTTGTTAATTTTGGAGTTATAGATGATTTTTAATTATTATGAATATTTTTTGCTAAAAATGCTGCAAGATTTACTCTTTATATTCATGCAAAATGACCAAATATAAATGCTTAAATGAACAACTAAACAAATATATTTTAATTTTGTTTTATGTACTAGAAGTTAAATTTTAATTTAATTTAATATTCATGGTTTTTAAATTAAGTTTTAATTGATTTTACTCATAAGCATTAAACTGATCTTATCTATGAACTTTATATAAAAATGTTTACCAAGCTTCTTAAAAAACTTTGTTCGTGAGCATTAAATGATTTTGTTCAAGAACATAAACGAATCAAACAATGAGGTGTTTGCGTTAATCCAACGACCAAGCATTTGTTAAAGTGTTCAAACTGNTGAACTTTATATAAAAATGTTTACCAAGCTTCTTAAAAAACTTTGTTCGTGAGCATTAAATGATTTTGTTCACGAACATAAACGAATCAAACAATGAGGTGTTTGCGTTCATCCAACGACCAAGCATTTGTTAAAGTGTTCAAACTAGTTCAATTAGTTAATTAAACGAATATGAACGAGCTCTTATCGAGCCGAGTTATAAGTAGCTCGTCAAAAGCTCGACTCGTTTGTAGCCCTCGGAAATCTCAGTTTTTAATGATGTATGTGACACATGGTGTCATACTATATGCAGGAAAAGCTGAAGTAATTGACATGTCTATGGAGGGAAAAGGTTGTGGAAATTAGAAGGGGATATGAAATCAAACGAAGATATCTAAGATTCAATTATTGGATTTAGGTCGAGCTAGTAAATAATAAAAATATTTAAAAATAATGTAAATAATATAATGATGCAAATATGTGAATAACAATTTGAGTTATATTGTAAAGTATGTACCATACAGAAGTATTATTTTTAATAATTTTAAATTTAATCAAATTTAAAATTTAAATTATTAATCTTATTTATAGGGGTGAGCATGTTTAAGCCACTAAATACTATCAAGGGAGAGGGTGACAGTTAGGTGGGGGAATGGCAAGTGAATTGCCAACAGAGAGATGGGAGTCACATGTTGCACACCACAAAAAAACAGAGAAGATATTTAGTGATATGATTGGATATTAGAAATTAGACATATGTGATAACCAATAATTTGAATTTTATAAATCTATTGAAAATCAAATATAGCTAGGACTTTTAACTAGCCGATTTCGAGTCGAGTTGGGGGCAGCTTAAAATCAGCTCGAATGGATTGAGTTTAGATCACAATTTGCTTGTGGCTTGTTATCTTCGATTTCGAACCGGCTCAACTTGAAATTGAAGCGAGCTTGTTCCGGCTCGAAATCGAAACAAGCTGGCCCAAATTTGACTTATTTGAATCCATTCCAACTCCATCTGATTTGAAGTCGAAGTAAGATGGCTCAAATTTGAGTTATTGGATCCATTTCAACATGAAATCGGCTTGTAGCTCATTATCTTTGATTTTTTTAACATTAAATATAATTATTATAACTAAAACAAAATTGAGCCGATCTCGAGCCACTTCGAGCAGATTCGTATATGGCTTGAAACCTACAAAGAAAATTTGATCCAAAGTCTTGGCTCATAGCTTGACTCGTTTATTTTGATCCAAGGGAAAATTTAAATCAATTTTCGAGCGACTAAGGGTCTTAGAGATAAATTCCCAGCACTACATGTAGCCCTTTGATTCAAAATTAATATTTATTGTTGGCTCAAACATTGAACCGGGCAATTTTAAAAATCGAGACTAAATAGTTGGCACATCATTGTTTGAGTATGTTCTCTGCAATACTAGTTTAAAAGGAAAGCATGACCAGACGTAGGCTCAATCCCTAAGGCACCACATCAAGGCCATACTTTTGCATTGTATAATTCGGAAATGACACAGATTTTTAGAATGGTTATGCAAAAAATAGAGTATACTAATGAAAATAGAGGCCACCTACAAACTTTCATTGATAGTCGATTCGACAAAATAATCGAAAACAACACTGATAATCATTTGTCGTGCTTTATTCACCATGTCAAATTAAATAATTGTAACAAGTTACCTTGTTTTGCCAATAAACTAAGTAGCAAGTCGCGAGACCATTTGGTTATAAAGATTTAACNACACTGATAATCATTTGTCGTGCTTTATTCACCATGTCAAATTAAATAATTGTAACAAGTTACCTTGTTTTGTCAATATACTAAGTAGCAAGTCGCGAGACCATTTAGTTACGAAGATTTAATGTTTTCCTTGCACAACTATTTAAGAAATCTTGAACTCATAATATAAGCATCATTGAAGCAAATCAAAATTTCTATTATTTAATTCTTCACCTCCCAACGAAAACCCTGCAACATTGATGAGAGCCGTCACAGAAGATCAAACCATATCAAAAAAATAGATCTTCTCGAATATTATACAACATTGCAATAAATAAGGATAAAAATTACTGAAAACGTTTCCCAAAAGTGCATATTATTCCTCTCAGTATGGCTTAATGACTTGTTACATTCACATTCTCATTTCATTCACATGCGTGCAAAAATCAATTGTGCTAAAGATTAATACAAGTTTCATAAAATAATCTACTTTCCATCTACTCATGTTGGTCTTTCATTCTTACCAAGGTAGCTAAATTTAGTAAATCTCACATCATTCCCACAAGAAAGGAATACCACAAATATGTTAAAAAAATATCACCTAAAGCAAACAAGATGTATTAAAGAAGAAGTACATTCAAATAATTTCTCATTCAAAATGAGAGAGATCCCACATTGCNTTCTTCACCTCCCAACGAAAACCCTGCAACATTGATGAGAGCCGTCACAGAAGATCAAACCATATCAAAAAATAGATCTTCTCGAATATTATACAACACTGCAATAAATAAGGATAAAATTTACTGAAAACATTTCCCAAAAGTGCATATTATTCCTCTCTGTTTGGCTAAAATGACTTGTTACATTCACATTCTCATTTCATTCACATGCATGCAACAATCAATTGTTCTAAAGATTAATACAAGTTTCATAAAATAATCTACTTTCCATCTACTCATGTTGGTCTTTCATTCTTACCAAGGTAGCTAAATTAAGTAAATCTCACATCATTCCCACAAGAAAGGAATACCACAAATCTGTTCAAAAAATCTCACCTAAAGCAAACAAGATGTATTAAAGAAGAAATACATTCAAATAATTTCTCATTCAAATAGAGAGGTCTCCCACATTGTNGGAAATAAGGGAAATATTTATATTTAAATTTTAATAATCATATTAAATGTACTGGTTAATAATTTTTGTATGTAATATTCAAATTTAATATATTTATTAAATAAATCATTAAACCTTTCTTTTTGTAACAGGAGATATCGATGTTGAAGAGGTATAATAAACTATCTACTAAATTTTAATGGCTCGGTGTCAAATTTGTAAATATTTGAATTTTATGGATTTTTTTGTAAGGGTTGGTGAGCTTGGAGTATGGGAGTATGGGATAATGTTGAAGTTTCGTTTAAATAACTAGGTTGTAGTCATGAAAATAATAAAAAAATTAATTAGCATGAATGTAAATGTTCCAAGAAAAACCTGTGTTCTAAGATTTTAGGCAACATAGATGTACTGTGAATAAGTTAGTACATTCATGATTTCAAAATTCTGAGTGTTCTTGGGCTAGTTGGACTCGTCTGGTCAAGACTCTCAAGTTGACTTTTCAATTAGCCACCAAAGCTTTCAAAAGTGGTTTAAATACTCAATCCTGGCTTGATTTGACTTAGATTTGACCAATTTGAGCGTCATTGAGTACGTCTTGTCAAGGGAAAATATTTGCGTAGGGGTACAGGAGAGTTATATCCGGGTTATACCGCCATGTAATCTCCGTGTAATTCTCTTGTAATCTCCGTGTAACTTATTTGTACCCATGAAATTACAGAAGCGTGAAACTCATTTGTAGGTTACAAGTAGTTTACAAAGAGGTTACATGGGAGTTACAAAAAGGTATAACCCCGATATAACCCTCCTGTGCCCCCTGAATAACCCATGGACGTACCCATCGCTGCATACGTCTTATGTACGCAAATTTTTTCCCTTGTCAAGAGGGTCAGTTTGACTGCAAGTTTGTTAATTTTGGAGTTATGGATGATTTTTAATTATTATGAATATTTTTTGCTAAAAATGCTGCGAGATTTACTCTTTATATTCATGCCNATGAATTTTGAGACATAACAGTGTTCTCGAAGCAATTTTTTGGGCATGAAATGCTTATATATTTATAAAAAGACATCCAGAGGAGGTTAGATTTCAACAAACTTATAGTTAATTTGATTGGCTCAACGATACAAACCTGATGATACCCAAATTGTTCTATTTTGAGTCAAATCAAGCCTTAATCACGACATTTAACCAATTTTGAAAGATTTCAGGGCACAATTGGGAGGGCAAATTTATAGTCGAATCGAGTGTCTCGACAAAACGAATCTAACGAGTCTAAGATCATTCAATTTTGATATCTTTAATGCACTCAAATGTCCATGAAACGCCATTTGATTGAGGGAAGCCATCCGAGTTTTCTGATCAAAGTGGTTCACATTTCTGTATTAATTACACCCAAAATTCTATAAAAAAGGTCTCATTCTTCCTTTGAGAGGGAGGAGAGCTTGAGGCTTGAGGAAGATCTTAAAGCTTTGAGAAGAAGTTAAAGTTCAGCATCACTCCTTCTATCATCGACCACTGTCAACTGGGCCAAGCCCAATGATTTTTCTCTTTACGGGCTTTTTCACGTAAAAACTTTTGATATCCTTACGGATTGTTCTTCTTTCGTCTGAGTGTATGTTAAATTTTCTTGTAATACTAAGACGGTAATTTATTACTGTTGAGAAATTAGGGTAAAGAAAAATAAAAATCGACACAAATCCAAAAAAACACACAAAAATATAACGAGGTTCGGCAAAGACGCTTACGTCCTCGGGAGCAGAGCAGCAGTTTTCTTGAGCTTTGGAAAATTCTTCTGACGAATAAATTATATTTGAAGCAATAGTTGTATGGGCTAAAGATGCAAGAAATGTTTAAAGAGGGAGCTTCGGCCTCGACAAGTTGAAACACAGAGGTGAAGCAGGCTTCGAATTTGCGCGACCGAGGGTTCTTCCAACAGGCTTCGACACGGCTTCTTCCGTGACAAGGGAGAGGTGTTCAAGCGAGGTTCTAGGGCAGAGAATTTTGGCGTAAGAAGAAGAAGATTTGGTGGCTAAGGTTTCGGAGTTCAACGGATCGCGACAGAGGAACAGGATCAGTTCTGCGAGGCATTCTTCAGTGAATCGAGAATCACGACAAGAGAAACCTTTGATGGGAATAATTTCAGATGGCAATGTCAGGTACAAAATTCGAGGTGGTGAAATTTGATGGAATTTTAAACTGAATTGTGGCAAACAATTACTTTTCCACAGCAAACTTTCTACACAAATCAGAAATAAAGGTGACCTGTCCTCTCATGATGCAAGCGCTCTTCTCCTTAACATAAAAGCTTGCTTTCATTATGAGTAAATAAATAACCTTCTAGTTTTTCAATACTTCCAAGATACAAGAAACCCATAATTGAATTTGAACCTGGAAAACATATGAAAATGTTTAAACTAATACAAGGATATATAAATTTTATTTAAATATATCTAGTTGAATTAAGCTCACCTGCTGAAAGGTTGAATTGAGGTTGCCTAATTGCTCCCGAGAGGTTAACCTAGCTCACATGCATTATAGAAGCTACTNATGAATTTTGAGACATAACAGTGTTCTCGAAGCAATTTTTTGGGCATGAAATGCTTATATATTTATAAAAAGTCATCCAGAGGAGGTTAGATTTCGACAAATTTATAGTCAATTTGATTGACTCGACGATATAAACCCGATGATACCCAAATTGTTCTATTTTGAGTCAAATCAAGCCTTAATCACGACATTTAACCAATTTTGAAAGATTTCAGGGCACACTTGGGAGGTCAAATTCATAGTCGAATCGAGTGTATCGACAAAACGAATCCAACGAGTCTAAGATCATTCAATTTTGATATCGTTAATACACTCAAATGTCCATGAAACGCCATTTGATTGAGGGAAGTCATCCGAGTTTACTGATCAAAATGGTTCACATTTTTGCATTAATTACACCCAAAATTCTATAAAAAATGTCTCATTCTTCCTTTGAGAGGGAGGAGAGCTTCAGGCTTGAGGAAGATATTAAAGCTTTGAGAAGAAGTTAAAGTTCAGCATCACTCCTTTTATCATCGACCACTGTCAACTGGGCCAAGCCCCATGATTTTTTTCTTTACGGGCTTTTTCACGTAAAAACTTTTGATATCCTTACGGATTGTTCTTCTTTCATCTGAGTGCATGTTAAATTCTCGTGTAATGCTAAGACGGTAATTTATTACTGTTGAGAAATTAGGGCAAAGAAAAATAAAAATCGACACAAATCCAAAAGAACACACAAAGATATAACGAGGTTCGGCAAAAATGCTTACGTCCTCGGGAGTAGAGCAGCAGCTTTCTTGAGCTTTGGAAAACTTCTGACGAATAAATTGTATCTGAAGCAATGGTTGTATGGGCTAGAAATGCAAGAAAATGTTCAAAGAGGGAGCTTCGGCCTCGACAGGTTGAAACACAGAGGTGAAGCAGGCTTCGAATTTGCACGACCGAGGGTTCTTCTAGCAGGCTTCGACACGGCTTCTTCCGTGACAAGGGAGAGGTGTTCAAGCGAGGTTCTAGGGCAGAAAATTTTGGCGTAAGAAGAAGAAGATTTGGTGGCTAAGGCTCGGAGTTCGACGGATCGCGACAGAGGAACAGGATCAGTTATGCGAGACATTCTTCAGTGAATCGAGAATCACGACAGGAGAAATCTTTGACGGGAATAATTTCAGATGGCAATGTCTGGTATAAAATTCAATGTGGTGAAATTTGATGGAATCGTAAACTTGAATTGTGGCAAACAATTACTTTTCCACAGCAAATTTTCTACACAAATCAGAAATAAAGGTGACCTGTCCTCTCATGATGCAAGCGCTCTTCTCCTTAACATAAAAGCTTGCTTTCATTATGATTAAATAAATAACCTTCTAGTTTTTCAATACTTCCAAGATACAAGAAACCCATAATTGAATTTTAACCTGGAAAACATGTGAAAATGTTTAAACTAATACAAGGATATATAAATTTTATTTAAATATATCTAGTTGAATTAAGCTCACCTGCTGAAAGGTTGAATTGAGCTTGCCTAATTGCTCCCGAGAGGTTAACCTAGCTCACATGCATTATAGAAGCTACCGGTAGAAGTCATCACAACTACTAAGGACGTCTGTTGATTCCGTATTAAAGGTGTCGCAGTGGGATTTTATATTTCACTCAAGTACATGGGGCGACTATCATACCAAAAATATTTGATCTCAACTTGTAATACCAAATATTCACATCGCAATCATTCCATCAAGACAACAGAGAAATGCATCATACATTGGAATATGTACTGCTTTAGTTATTTTTTTTTATTTTCTCACCTATGTACAAAAGGGGAGGGAAAGGGATAGAATGAGTAGAGTTTTTTTTTTTTTCTTTTTTTTTCTCTCTAGTAATTTGGCCTCCTTCCCTTTCTCCCTACTTGAAGAGAAAAAATATTAGGTCGGGACTTCAGATACATCCGGAGTCCAATAGGGGGACGCCACGTGAAAAGTGGACCAATCATAGTGTATTGCGGTGGGCTCACTTTACACGTGACACCCCCTTATTGAACTCTGGATGTGTTTGAAGTTNATTCTACAACTCTATCTTCCCTAATTCAAGAGATGAGTGGACATTTGTACTCAACATTCATCATGGATTATTTCAACTGGGCTATGCCTCGTGGTTATTCCCCCTTTTCAAGATTTTTTGTGTGAAATTTGAGGTGTCTCCTCTTGCTTCTTTCTCTCTTTTATTATCCTTGTGCGTACCCATTTTTTGTGCAACAGTAATATGATAATTCATTATTATGCTGTTACANTAATTCAAGAGATGAGTGGACATTTGTACTCAACATTCATCATGGATTATTTCAACTGGGCTATGCCTCGTGATTATTCCCCCTTTTCAAGATTTTTTGTGTGAAATTTGAGGTGTCTCCTCTTGCTTCTTTCTCTCTTTTATTATCTTTGTGCGTACCCACTTTTTGTGCAACAGTAATATGATAATTCATTATTATGCTGTTACGGATCTTCCAGCACCCATCAAATCTTTATACAACTTATTGAGTAACTCAATCATTAAAATTTCTTGTAGCATAAAGAGAGTGGATGCTAGGCGGCTAATTCATGCAACATTTCTTCTTTATAAAATAATGTAAGCTTTTTTATTTANTTTATACAACTTATTGAGTAACTCAATCATTAAAATTTCTTGTAGCATAAAGAGAGTGGATGCTAGGCGGCTTAATTCATGCAACATTTCTTCTTTATAAAATAATGTAAGCTTTTTTATTTTCCTCTCTTTTAAGTGTGGACAAAAATATTGAATCACCGAACCACTTCTAGATTCATGTTTACACATTTTTTATATTACTTGTGTAATTTTAATTGTACATGTTGCAATTATTTTCACTCACCACTCACCCACGGCCACTAGTGAGTGGGGTGCACTCAATGAAATTGAAAATTTTCACAAACATCACATTCACCCTCCCTCATAAGGCAAGAAAGGCTCTTCTTACAAGTTTTTTGTGCATTTTAAGGATTCTCATAATATAAAATTGCAGAAAGATTAGTTGAGATCTTAAATTATAGCCATGAGAAATTGTGTAGGACTCATAGCATATTAGTTTAGCCTTTTATGTCTAACTACTCATAACATGCATGTCAATTAAAGAGAAGCCCCCAAAAAAGGAAATAAAAAGAAGGTAGAATGGCTAATATTACCAAGTCTATATTCTTCATAATGTTTCAAGTCCAAATTTGATTTACTCTTCTGAATAAATAAAAGTTCTTTAGATTTGATTGACATTTGCGCCCAAATTTAAATAANGGAAATAAAAAGAAGGTAGAATGGCTAATATTACCAAGTCTATATTCTTCATAATGTTTCAAGTCCAAATTTTATTTACTCTTCTGAATAAATAAAAGTTCTTTAGATTTGATTGATATTTGCGCCCAAATTTAAATAATGGAAATGAAAAAAAAAATGATGGTAATTGTGCCCAAACTTAAATAACCCAAAGCCATCTGCCATATTGAGGCTTTCGTGTAAATACGAGGCACCAGACCATATAAATTTCTCTGTTTTTTTATTAATTTTCTTTAGTGGTTGGTGGCACTAAATAAATTTCTATTANCTACTCTACAATTATGTTTGTCAAATAAAGACTTTTGCATGACTTTGCTTAATTATAAGGGGGGTAGGTATTTATTAGTAGTATCAAATGGAAGAATCGATTTCTCTGTTCTTTCTTTTAATGATGTCATACTACTATATTTTCTTATAAAAAAAATAATAAATTTTCATACATTTTCATATGCACGTAAAATACACTTGCTTTGGATATTATACTCTAATATTACATCTAGCAGACATCACTCTCCAAGTTACCACCGTTGCATGAAAATGAAGGGTTGCGGCAGCAGAAAAAAAATTATTGAAAAAATGATGACTTATTACTGTTGTTGTGTTATTACATCCAGCAGACATTAGTAATCTTCTGTTCCTTCAGAAACAGCAGCTCCAATGTCTTGGGGGACAAGGATGACAATCGCAATCGGCGCCGCCAAAGGGCTCGCCTTTCTTCACAATGCCGAACGGCCCGTTATCTACCGAGATTTCAAGACCTCAAATATCTTGCTGGACTCTGTTAAGTACAGTATAATTCTATAAAAATCTCTTCTTGCTCAGAAATGCTAAAAACAAAATATTGACCCATCTGGTTCCCAATGATCCCTTTTCCTCTCAGGATTACACAGCAAAACTTTCGGATTTTGGGCTCGCAAAAGCGGGACCGGAGGGCGACGAAACCCACGTTTCGACCCGTGTTATGGGAACCTACGGCTACGCGGCGCCGGAATATGTGATGACTGGTCTGCTCCGCCGCCATTATTTGTTCAGCAAGTTCCTCTCTGAATTCATTCATATACATCACCATGAATTATGTTTCCAAGCAGGGCACTTGACGGCGAAGAGCGACGTCTACAGCTTCGGCGTCGTTCTTCTCGAACTTCTGACGGGCCGAAGATCGGTGGACAAGAGCCGGCCGGGGAACGAGCATAGTCTGGTGGATTGGGCTCGTCCGAAGCTGAACGATAAGAAGAAAGCGTTGCAGGTGATTGATCCGAGACTGGAGGAGTACTCCGTGAAAGCTGCACAGAAGGCGTGCAGCCTGGCATATTACTGCCTGAGTTTGAACCCGAAGGCGCGGCCGCTGATGAGGGATGTTGTGGAGACGCTGGAGCCATTGATGGGCAGTGGCGGCGAGCAAGATGAGGGGGCAGTTCCGGTTGTTGCGGATCAACGAATGCGTCGGAGGTTGGTGGGCGATGGGGTTGGCTGCAGGTCGTCGCCTGGGAGTCGGTGTGCTTCGGGCGGTGTGGCGGCTTGCAGAGTGAGGTGATGAGGATTGGTGGGAGAGATGGCTCTGCTTGTTGAAGGTTTTGTGATGTGTAAATACTAATGATTGTTATTTGCTGCATGGTATGTTTTTTGGCAAATGGATGGGTTTCTTATTTGAGTGATGTGGATCGAAGTGAGGTATTTAGATATGCTCTTCATTGTGATTGTATGTCCTCGATTGAGAAGACAGTAAAGTTTCATTCCGTTCTGCTGCATTGAATGTCGAAATGTCAAAACATGAATTTATTTTCATTTTGGTAAAGCAGCATCTCTCGAAACATGATTTTTTCACCATTTTAGATCTATGATAATATATATTCCTCGGACATGACTTTTAAAGGAGCTTCACCGAACGAGTCATATATTGCAGTCCAAAAATTTGTGTGAAGAAATCAGTTAATTGCATTGAAAGTTTAAAACAGAAGTTCTAAGTATTACTCATTCATGGAGGCATATTTAATCTTGCATCTAATGTTTAAAATCTAAATGCAAAACATATATTCAAATCACCATCGAAAACCATCTAAGCACTGAAAATTAAGATTAAACTATTTTCACTCGTCTAAAATAAAATTTTAAAGATATTTTTATAACCTGATCAAAAAGCTTTCCACCAGAAAGCAAGTCAGGCTTACAACATCCTTAAAAAAACGGCTAATAAATCAAGACTTATGAACAAGAGAATTCAGTTCTCAAAATTTCAGTAAGCCGTTGCTCTGGAAACTCTTCACAAGGCCTGGTACAAATCGTTCTTCTTAAATATGAGAAACTCCGTCTCCAAACAACTAAGCAAATCAGTAACAGCATCAGCCTTCGATCCGCTGAAGTAGTTCTTAATATCAGACAACGATATCTGCAACAAATCACTATATTAAATATTCTTCAAACATTTCACAAACAGAGAAAATCAGTCAAAAGTTTTTAGTGTTTCTACCCCGTCATTTTTGTTAATCAGCTCCATGATGGACTCTTCAGTAGCTTCCAAACCATCGTTCATGTTTTCATTATCTTCAGTTTGGGAGTAGTTGAGCTTCTTTGAGGGAGATTCATAAACTGAGCCTACGCTTGGATTTTGTTTTCTTTCATTGATAGCTTCGGGACTTGATTTGGACACTGCTCTTTCTTTAACTAAGGATGCCCATTCTGAGTTCGTGATATTTGAGGTTTCTGTTGTAGTATTACTGAGCAATGAGGAGTTGGAGTGAAAAACTTCATCCGGCGATATGTTGAGATCTTCCATCAGTAAGGAAGTCTTGATCTGTTCATAAGTCACCTGCAAAACATCCTCTCCAAAGGTTAAGCGGATATGTATGCTGGTCGAGCCAAGCGAGCTCGATCCACCACCAGTTTGAGCTTGAGCTTGATTACTTAATTAATTTCATCTTAAGCTCGAGCCTAAATCTATGAGATCAAGTCGGCTTATAGGCCATATCAGTTATTATTAAAAGGAAAATAATTTTGATTCAAGCAATTATTATAATAAAATGATAAAAAAGAATGAGCAATCAAAAGAGAAATAATAAGAAGTGATTTGATATAAGATTAAATATGATTTTCGAGTCAAGTTTTGGCTCAAATTTGGCTAGTTAGCTCATCGAGCCTAGCTTGTGAGCCATTTGTCAAGCCAAACATGAGCAGACTCATGAGCCAACTTGGCTTAGTTATCACTTTTGCTGCAAAGCTCACATTTGGTTAATTTAAAAAATAAAAAAAAACTCACATTTTCTGACAGCTCCTCTTTTATTGGCTTCAAGCGCTCTCTTGATCCAATTCTGGCAACAACGGAGCGCACTTGAGAGAAAATTTTGAGTGTCAGTCCAATCTCAGAGCAGAATCTGACCCAATCCATTTCACAACCAGTCTGGGCAGCTTCAAGGATATATGAAATAACAGTCTGTTCTTTTATTGGAACAGACCTCCCTAAAACCTGTATATAAGAGCGCAAGAACGAAAGATGAATGTTCAGCCGAATACCAAATACAAAATAGACAACTACTACAGTGGACTTACACAAACTTCTTTTAGTGAATTTTTACCCATTTGCCACATTTTCCAAGCTTCAAACTTCGCAGGATTCAGGCTTCTTTCTGAACTTGGGTAAAGCTTTCTCGTAGAAGTTACTGTATTTTCTTCTCTATTCAAGGATAGATCAAGCTCTTGTGATGCATTACTTATGGTTTGAAGAAATTTGTCACCATATGTACTTAGAAGATGCTACAGGCAGACGAAGAAAGGTCAAGAAAGTGCATCAGTTAATCATAAAGGAAATGCAGAAGAGATTAATTAGAAACATACGAGAATTATAAATATTTATTTTTTCTAAGAAATCAGACAACTTTCCTATGGCCTCTGCATTCTACAGATTTTATTGCAAAATACAGCCTCTTACCGTAAAAATTTCTAGAAAACAATTCTCCAAATATAATTGTAGTGACAATCTGAAACTCGAATTAGACAAAAAGCCCAAACAGACACTAAGGCTTTGTTTGAAACTTCCGTGCTTTCCATTTTGGGAAAGCCAATCCTTTCATTTTATAGGCAATTTGACTGGCAATGCTTTATGCTTGTATGAAATCACTTTAAAAAATCTCAGTTTTCTTCCTCTTTCTGACTGCTATTCGTTCCCTGCCTTAAAACCCAGTTTTTTTTAAAATAACTTTGAAACAGACTTCTATAAAAATAAAACAACAACAACAACAGCAACAACAAAGCCTTAATCCCACTACGTGGGGTCGGCCACATGAATCCTTTTTCTCCATTGCGTCCTATTTAGTGTCATATTTTCATTTAGTTCTAATAAATTAAGATCATTTTTAATACAATAAGCCCAAGTCTTCCTAGGTCTACC
>JXCR01140302.1:51163-68993 GCA_002079205.1 Phalaenopsis hybrid cultivar | reverse complement strand
AATGCCGAGAGTGATTATCACTGATGGAGGATCCCATTTCAGGAATAAATACATTCAGAGATTGGCAGAAAAGTTTAATGTTATTCATAGAATCTCTACTTCCTATCACCCTCAGACCAGTGGGTTAGCTGAAGCTTCTAATAGAGAGATTAAACAAATATTGAAGAATATTGTAAACCCTAGTAGAGTATATTGGTCTACTAGACTGGATACTGCATTATGGGCTTACATGACTGCTTATAAAACTCTTATTGAAATGACTCCTTATAAGCTGCTATTTGAAAAGACTTGTCACTTACCAGTAGAATTAGAGCATAAAACATATTGGACGATTAAAGAATTCAATTATAATTTGAAAGATGCTGGTGAGTAGAGATTGTTACAAATGAATGAATTGGAAGAATTAAGAAAAGAATCTTATGATAACGACAGAATTTATAATGAGAAACTAAAGTTATGGCATGATCGGAAGATTAACAAGAAGAACTTTGAACCAGGACAAGAAGTTTTGCTTTACAATACAAGGCTGAAGTTATTCCCTCGGAAATTGAAGTCTCGTTGGTTAGGACTCTTTACTGTGACTCGAGTTTATACTTACGGAGCTGTTGAAATTGAATATCAAAAGACTGGGAATAGATTTAAAGTAAATTGACACAGATTAAAGCCGTATTTTGAGGTTAAAAGACAAAATTTTAAAGAAGTTTTAATGGTCAGTCAACCTGAATAATATCTGAATAGGTCGGGTTGACGACGTTAAACCAAGTGCTTTATGGGAGGCAACTCATAGTTATCTTTATTTTTATTTCAATTATAGTATTTTTGTTTGAAATTATAGTTAGTTTGTGGTAGTATTGGACTCTACTGCTCGTATTTACCCTTGAATCATCATAAAAATTGGATCCATAGAGAAAATTGGAACGCATTTGGACCAGAGCAAAACTGTGATTTTTTGCCTTGGACGTCGACGGCGGGCTTGACGCCGCCGATGACGGGTTTTTCCCGAGAGTCCAGACAATTAATTCTCAAGGCTTGCCTACAGTGCCATCGACGCCGCCGACGGCGAGAACGGTGAGATGACGGTTTTCAGAGTTTAAAATGTTGGTTTTTGGCGATTTTAGGCAAGATTTACTCCCTATAAACTTCCAAACTCAGTTTTTAAATTTATATTACCCAAAAACGAATTGAAACTCCACAAAAATTATCCTTATGGCTTCCAATTCCACTGAAAACCCTAGATTTCGAGTGTTCAACCAGAGAAAGTTCATTAATTCCGAGGCGCGATGAATCTTCAACAAAGTGCTGGCAAAGAGGAGATTAATCAAAGAAAGAGGATTCGTGAATCGAGGATTGAACAATCCTTCGACAGTAATTGAAGAGATGATTGTGCGATGACAATGGGAAGTGTTGTGCTACACTATTGTCATCGTAGTCGTTCCTGTGGTGAAGGAGTTTTATGCTAATTTACATGGAATCAACCAGGGAGTCGTCTATGTGGGAGGCAAATGGATAATGTTTATTCATGCACAGATTAATGAGTTATATATGATCGAGAATGTTTCTGTCTGTCATTATTCCCACTTCGTTCTGACAAAAAATCTGATGAATGAGATCTACAATTTTTTTACGGATGAGACTGAAGATTGGGAAATGAGAGAAAACAGGTATGTTAGTTTCTCTGCTACAATTCTAAACTCCGTTTCTAAATACTGGCACTTCTTCATTTCTATAAAACTATTACCGACAATGAGGATCGGTAAAGTTACTGAACAAAGTGTTATTTTGAATTGTTGTATTTAAATGGGACTGCCGATTGATATTGGATCGATAATTGTGAAGTCTATTTTTGGGCCTGATCGTTCATGGATCAACTTATGGCTTGGACATCCTTCAACAATTTTCTTACTCTGCAGTCAGTTTCAAGTATCTTATGAGAATTGGGAAAATGTACTTCTACCTTGGAAGCCTTTAGACCTAACTGAGAAGTTCCCAGCCAATAAAGATGAGAATGAAATGACTATTATTGTGGATCAATCGTCTCAAAATTCACTACCTATTCGGCCTCTAATTCCTAACAAGACACTAGTTATCCTTCGCAGAATTAAGAAACTGAAGAAAGAGGTACAAAACGTTTTGAATACAATTAAGAACATCTCTGAAATTTTTTATCATCTAGACTGGAGGTTGAAAGAGCATTTTGATCACTCTGGACATATCAAAGGAAGTTTGATATGATTGATGAGAAAGATGGGATTGATAGAAGATGACTCTACTGAAGAATTCCCATACCAACCCTTCTATAATCTCTTTGTTCATGTTCAATCGATGGGCGATATCAGAGGAGAAACAAGCACTGAATCGGAGGAGTAGTAGATTTACTTTACTACCTATATGTCTATGTGTGTGATTTGATTTGAATTTATGTGCTTGCTTTACTTTCAAATTTTTTTTTAGATTCTCAGTATAGTTGAGATTGAGCATAAAATGTTTGTTTTCAGCATTTAGAGTGTTGTGGCTTAGATTGCGACGCTTAATTAATGTATTAAGGTCGAGAAAATATCAAACTTATGTGTGTTGTGAAACGTGTATTGTAACCCTTGGATTTTATATATAATTGTGATATTCTGTGTTGTGAATGTTTATTTGTGTTAGTACATCATTTAATCACTTAAAACTTATGTCTAGAATGATTGAACGGATGTCGACGAGGCTTGAAATTGATCAAAATCACAAAAATTTGGAAATTGAACCAATTTTGAAAATTTCACCGACAGCGCCATTGACGCCGCCAGCGGGGAATTTTTCCCAAGACTTAGGCTATTTAATTCAATAGAGTTGACCATGACAATGAGTGAATCAAGTGGAGGTCTAGGACATCCTGGCCTATTTATGCACTTTGCCAACTTTCTGGAGTTGAAGCTGGAGATGATGAAGAATGGGTTTACCCTCTGAAACCCATTAGTTAAAGCTAATTTAAAGACGTATGAATCCCATGAAGGATGGAGATCTGGGAGTAGGAGTAAAGAACCTTCTATTAGTAGAGATATCCCCTCTACTAGTTATGACCTTCCTTCCTCTAGTTACCTTACCCTTCATGATTTAATGAATGTGTTAACCTTGCAGCGGAAGAGTAGAGAGAAAATAATGAAAGAATTTAGGGATTAGAACGTAGACATGAATATGATAGTGGGTACCTACAGAGGCATTTTGACTTCGAGATAGCTTACTACGAAGAACAGGCCCGACACTACAGAGGTGAGCCTGATGTTACTTTTTTTGAATGCCCCTGTTATACTCAGTATCAGCCCAATCCACCTGCTGACTAGGGAGACGAGGATATAGTATGGGATTTTGATATATGATAGTGATTGATGTACTTTTGTTTTGTGATTTTGTGATAGAGATAAATGTATGTTTGTTTGTACTTTCATTTTATTCAATATTTTATTTTATGTTTGCAGTTAGATAATTTTTAATTATTGTTATAAATGTTTAGTGTTGTAGTTTGAAATTTGCATGTGTAGTTATAATAGACTTTGATTAGTTCTTTGTAAAATTGTAATGTGATGTGATTTTTTTTTCCATTGTGATGTATTTGTAATTGTTTTTATTGAGTATTGTGATGTGTTAATGAAATATTGTGTTTGTATAATGTTTAGTTTTGTACTTTTTTCAAAATTTCATTACCCTGCAACTTCTATAATGATTTATATGTATAGAAAGCTCCTAATATTACAGACCAGTTAAAGTAAAAATTTTAAGAAGGGACTGCAAAAAAAAATTCAGAGTGATGAAAATGCCTAAAGTACTGAGGTATGATTTATATTTAGAATTTTACTTTCCACGTGTATCATTCCATATTGAAAAATTTAAGTTTGGGGGAGGGAGAAAAAAATTAACTATTATATGTTCTCAATTTAAATATTTTCAAAAATTATTAATATGATTTTTAGTAGTGAATTTAATTCATATAACTATATTTTGTAACTATTTAAATATTATGGTAGATTTAAAGAAATATTTTTGTAATGAAAATTAATTTTGTAACTAAAGATATTTAGTATAAGAGAATAAGATTATAGTTAACTATTTAAAGTAAAGGAAACTATATTCTGAAGTATTATGAATCTANATTAATTTTGTAGATTAAGATATTTAGTATAAGAGAATAAGACTATAGCTAACTATTTAAAGTAAGGAAAACAATATTTTGAAAATGTAAGAATCTTAGAAATTCATTTGAAAAGAAAAGATTGGGGCTCAATGATGTAAAAGCTATGAAATACTTATAAGGTAAAGGAATGCTTTGAGTTTCAAATTTAGGGAAAGAAAAATAAAGTTTAAAATTATTAAAGGCTATCCAGATATAGTAATCTTCATTTGAAAAAGAAAAAAAAAAGAATTGACAAAAATCCTTGAAAAGAAAAGAAAAATATATAGGATTGAAAGCAATCCAAATGAAAAAATATATATAAGTAAGGAGAAGCTTGAGGAGATGCCTAATCAAAAATTGGCTTTACTTGGACCTACCTAAAGAGAAAACCTAAATACATTCCTGAACTTATATTTATGGAATAACATCTTTTACTAATAACGTTCTCATAAAGTTCCCATCATTTGAATATTTTAAGTAAATTGATATTACAACATATAATCATTCTTGAATTAAATAGAAAACTAGAACTCTTAAACTTGATGACTATATAGTCTTATACCTATAGAGTTAATTTAATTACTTAAAATTTTTCTGAAAATCTCACTATGGTATTTACTTAAATCAAACTTATAGTATTTCTGAATTAAAACTTTACCACAGTAGATCATAACTTTTATGTAGTACTAAAATTACTTGAGGAAAAGTAATAGTTAAGTTTGGGGGATTTTGACCAAAGGAAAATATGTTGAGATTTTTATACATATTTTACACTGATTTTGATGATATTGCACTTTCAAGGAAGGTATTTTTTNGATGCATTGAATGTGGACGATTTTTGAAGGGACGCTTGGGCAACTCTTGAAAACTCTTCTACAACTTAAAAAAAACATTTTGAGGCCGAAAAATAGAGAGGGGGTGTCTACATGTGTCCATTAGATTGTATAGAGTGTAATTTAGGGTTAGTATTGTGAAAAATTCTTCAAGATATTGTAAGAGTGGAAGGAAAATTAGAGATTTCTTCCTCCTTACTACTTCTAAGGAGAATTATGTGTGCTGTAAAGAAAAAAAAGATTCAGAGGAACTTCAAGGAGTTTGTTTGGGGAGGAATTAGAGATAAGTGGTATTTACTTATTGAAGTTTGTATGACTTTGCTTTTACATATAAATTTCAAGTTTGTTGTATCTTCTCCATGAGTTTTGAGTAGTTTTCTCTGTCTTTCTCATTGTCTTGAGATTTTGTGAAATGGTGATTTGAATTGGTTGTGCAATGAGAATGTTAAAGAAGTTGTGATGATCTTTTCACTTCAATTTTAATTTGCTTTTAATCTGGCAATTGATTTGTTTAAAATATGTTGAGTTTTACAACTAAAGTGAAAATTACATCCAAGATTTAGGGAGGTCAAAGTCCTTGAAGGTTGGGTGCAAATAAATGGGGAAAAAAAATTATAGGGCAAGAATTGGAGATTTTAGAGTGACAGACTAAAATCCCCAATTCGGTCCTATCGTTTGGGTGCTAAATTGGAGATTTTAGAGTGACAGACTAAAATCTTCAATTCGGTCCTATCGTTTGGGTGCTGAAGTTTAGATGTTAGCCCTGAGGCGAGGGAAACGTGGGAGCTCTGAAGTAAGAGTCGGTATCCTCCCAGCCTAGCCGCAGATTCAAGGAATGTGGGAGCTCCAAAGTGAGAGTCGGTATCCTCCCAGCCTAACCACGGATTCAGTAAATGGAACGTGGGAGCTCCGAAGTGAGAGCCGGTATCCTCCCAGCCTAGCCATGGATTCAGTAAACATGCGTAGGATTAGTCAATGTTCTTTATGCCTGGACCAAAGGGTAAAGAATAGGTATGCTCCTACTGTGGGAGCTCCAAAGTGAGAGCCGGTATCCTCCCAGCCTAGCCGCAAATTCAGTAAACAAGTGTAGGATTAGTCAATGTTCTTTATGCCTGGACCAAAGGGTAAAAAATAGGTATGCTCCTATTTGGTCAATGTTCTTTATGCCTGGACCAAAGGGTAAAGAATAGGTATGCTCCTATTTGGCACAATTCAATGTTCTTTATGCCTGGTCCAAAGGGTAAAGAATATGTATGCTCCTATTTGGCACAATACAATTTGAACTGATTTAATTTATCCATTCATTTAAATTTATTTACAAGGAGAAGAATGTTTTCTCATATATTGAACTTCACATTAGAAACTTTATTAGTAGAATTAGTTAATTAAGAGTTTATTAAAATTACATTTTTATTTCAATTGTCAATTAGTGATAAATATGCAATTTGAACTATATTGTTGTGATTAAGTATTGATTTTTTAAATCATAGTTCATAGCCTCTAATATTACTCCCTGTGGGATTGATATCCAAGCCTCCATTAGAGTCTTGTATTACTTGAGTGATACGTATACTTGCGTTGATAAATGTGACTTTGCAATTATTGAATATTTTATACACATCTTTCTCAAATCTATAACCGTTATCAAGTTTTTGGCGTCGTTGTCGGGGATTCAAATCTTCTAGCAGCAGTATCAAATTCTTGTATTTTTAAGCATATATAAAGTTGCTGTCAAGTTTTGGTGCCGTTGCCGGGGATTTAAATCTTCTAGCAACAGTATCAAATTCGTGTATTCTTAAGCATGTATAATGTTGTTGTAACTGGTTACATAATAACTATAATACCATCCTAATTAATGGCAAAAGCCATGGTTTCTTCAAGGAAAATAGAGGAATCAAGCAATGAGATCCACTATCACCTACCATATTTATCATGGCAATTGACTACTTATCTAGGTTACTCAATCAAGCACATCAACAACATAATTACATAAGGTATGTACAAAGATCCACATGCTTAGTATGTCACCTAATATATTTAGATGATGTTATTATTTTTAATAAATCCAACAAAAAAGCTATTAAGAAAACTTCGAACATTCTTAATTTATTTTAAGACAGATCCAATATGAAGCTTAAAAATAAAAAAGAATGTTAAGTTTTGTTCAGCAAAAAGGTGAGAACAACATTTAAACTATGGATCAGGGACATTAATAATTTTAAGCCAGCAAAACCTCCCATGAAATATTTAGGAATTCAACTCTTAAATGGTAGAATGCAACAAACTGAGTTTGGTGATGTTGTGGAGAAGGTAGCCAAAGAAATTAATTAACGGACAACATTCTTTCAATCCAATGGTGGCAGATTACACTTTTTAAAAGTATAATTGCATGTTTCCCCTTATACATATTACAAATGATTAAGATGAAAAAAATATACACTGAAGATGTTGGAGTTAAGCCTGAACAGATTCTTATGGTTTGAGCAACATAAGCTGATACACTGGACAAAATGGGAAAGAATTTGTTTACCTATTGAAGTTGGGGTCCTTATTTCAAAATTTTCCAACAACTTAACCAAATATATTTCTGCAAACTATGGATTAAGTTTAGGACTCAAGATACACATTGGACAAAGTTTATGATCAATAAATATTGCAAATGCATTCATCCACTCTTAGCAAAATAGAAACTTGGTGACTCTAATACCTAGATAGAGATGTTGAAGGTGAAAGACAAGGCTAAGGAAATGTGGTTAAAAAACTGGCTTATGAATGGTAAATTATACAATACTAAAGAATGAACATTGCCTTAATCACTACCATTAAACAGTTGTTGGATTAGCAATTAGTGGGACATAGAAAAACTAAGGAGGTTGGTTGGCCAAGATAGATGCAAGGAAATAAGTTGTCTTCCAATAATCAATGAAAAGAAAGATTTTATTATTACAAAAAATTCTATGAGACAATCACTGTCCGAGTGTATTTATAAAGAGATGCATAGTTTGCAAAAGGTTGATTGGGATACAACCATTTGAAAAAAATTCTTAAGCCCATAATTTCATTCTTCTATTTGCACGTATTTACACAATTACATTCCTACTAGTGATATACTAAAATTAAAAGGTTTAAGAGGTCCCTTTTGTTGTTTATGCTATAAAGCTGAAGAAGAATCCATAAACACTTCTTATTTTCTTGTTCAATGACAAAGAAGGCTTGGCAAACCATTATTGAAACACTCAAGTTAGAAAAGCTCCAGAAAGGTTGGACTAGTTTACTTGACTGGTGGAGGGAGTAGAAGTATTACAAGGCCAAAATCACCCCCTTAATTATCTGCTTGTTTATATGGATGGAGAGGAACAAGGTAGAATATAAGGATAACCAAATCACACATTAGGATGTTTGTATAAACAACATTGCCTACATTACTAAGCTAACCAAATTCTGTAATTTCAGCATATAAGTAAAGCAAAGATTTTTCACACAAATATTGAGGAGGTTCAATTACATAAACTTAAAAACCAATGGATCTAGAAAGTGATTTGGAGGAAACCTCAAACACCATGGATCAAAGCAAACACTGATGGTAGTTTCAAAACAGATAAGGCTGGTATGGAAGGAATCGTTAGAAAACATTCACGAAAATGCTTGTTATATTTTTACTCTCCTATTAATGCAAAAAATGCTTTACAAGCTGAAGCTCAAGCAGCTCTCTAGATAGTAAGAATTGCCCTTCTTCTCAATTTGAATAGATTGCACACGGAGCAGCACTCAATTTGCTTTGTGCAAATGTTCTACAATCAAACAAAGTCTCTTTGATTTATACTATAGTGGATGATGATGATCAAGGCTATCTCATCAAGAATACACATTATTTGGAGTCACATTCCAAGGGAGGACAATCAACCAGCTAATTGGCTTGCTAAGGAAACTACACTACACACAAAACCTATTTCAATTTTTTTGCATAGCTCTGAACTAAAACTATTATTACATGAGGATTGTCTTAATATCCCATATGTCAGATGTAAGCCATATAAAACTTGTTAATTAATAGATTGGCTAATTGGCTAGCCTATTTGGGTGCAAAACATGATGAAATTCTAGTGGGGAGGAAGCCATTTGGAAATTTGTTGAAATTGTTAGTTGGGTATCTGCTAGACTTTCCATATATCAGACTCTAGATTTTTGTTTTGATATTCAGTTGTCCCTTTAAATACATTTCTTCTATTTTTCTGGATATATGGGGTTTTTAAAAGCAATTTTGATTTATGGGGTTTAAAAAGCTTTTTTTTTATCAACTGTCCTTACTCCTTGTTACTTGCTGCTAATCCATATCCTAACCTTAAATATTGGTGTCATGTACTACTATGCTTTTGCCTGTCACATCTTTTCTTTTGTATTTTGAGGGTGGTTGGTGTTGGCACTTCTGCTGTGAGGGCTTGTCATGCCTCACTATCTGTCAATAAAATGGGACAAATTTTATACTTCTCTTATTTGCCTCTCATTTGTTCCATTGGTAGACTCAGTCAAGGATATTAACATGGAAACTTTATGATTTTGGTGTGTTGTTGCTACACTGAATGTGATATGGTGATTATGGAGTGTGATGTAGGACTTTTTCTCTCTATTGCCTGCGTTGCTTTTTATTAGTTTCATATTTTGTTGTAGTTTGGTCAACTAGTTTTGAGATCCTAATTTTATCTTAAGTTGTTTTTTTTTCATCTCATAATTTATTTATTTCTAAATTATGACATTATCGGGAGCTCTCCACTGCTACAGATTTCTTCCATCCTGAAGTTTGTTTATGGTGTTTCATTTCTACAACAAGACTGGTTGTCTATATTTGCTTTGGTGGTACTTTTGCTAATGCATCTATTATACAGGATACCAGTTATCTAATATATCTTGGGTTGGCAAACTAGTATCCTTTACTCACGCTATATTTGTTCTCAGAATCCTACTATTACTGTTGTTTTGCAGATTTCCTTTTCTCGTGCTTGGTCCATTTTATTATGTATCTTTCTACAATTTTTTTTTATGGAAAATGTTTGAGTGTTTCTTTTCTGCAATATGCTGATGTATATTATTGGGTGCTCTTCCTTACTACAAAGATCTTTCCTTTTGGAGTTGGATATGAAGACCTATTTCTCAGCAAGATAATTGATATAAGTGTGTTCATTTCATCACTTTTTATTAGTATATTTTTGTTTTATCCTCAAGTAAATTTGTGATGAGATTGTTACTACTGAAGATGTCGCTAGCTTACAGTGTCTACGCTTCTATTCAGACTATTTCCTAATTTGGATTTATGCTTAAATTGAGATGGCCTTTGTTGGAGTTTTTTGTTTTCTTTTTGGGTATACATGTACCTTTTTTGGAAGAAATTTTTCAGTGTGTTGTATACCATATGAATGGGATACTAGGGGTGTTTTTTTATACTTTTTTGCTTTAATAATGGGACGACTCAACAAAACTTTTGTACCCTTTTCCCTAATTAATAAAATTGCCTCCAGGCTGTCTGCTATTTTTTTGGAAAATAAGATTTTAAAATTTAAATTTAATATAATATATATAATGTAATTTTAATTTTTGTGAAGATGGTATATTATTTTTTTTATTTTGAAATATGATGAGACCGGATAGATCTCATATATCTAATAGTTTAAATAGTTGAGCACAATACCATAAAAGATTTATCATCTCAAAGGATGAACATATCACTTATTGGTAGGCTTAACTATCTAAACTTAAAATTTTATGACTCTATTTTGGTCTGCAAAATTTATAGCTGACAAATTTCTCTATTTAATGCACAGATTAGATTGGTTTTAGATTAATCTGGTTTCTTAATTCCCTATAGAGGCAAGCCTTATAGTTAATTACATCCCAAATGATGGGGTCATTTGAGAAAACTCTTGATAATGATCAGAGGTTTCGTCTTCAAGAATTCAACGTTTAGGTTTCCACGATTGCTTATAGAAAAAGTCAAGTGGAATAAGTTTGAATAGGAACAGTTATTTCAAGAATCCAAAGGAGTGAAAAGTACGAGATACTGAAGATACTGAAGAAGATTCAGTGACATCTCAAACTAACCTATGGTTTGGCTTTACATCTTTGAAAGAGAAATTATTTGATGTTTTGGTCTTGCAAGTTATCTAAATATTCGAGACTTATATCTACATGTCATATGCAAATATCCCGAGAAAATGTGAAGATTTATGTCATACCGAACGACGACCTCAAAATCCTAAAGAGTTTAGGTCTTATATCGTACGATATAAAATCGTAGAAAGTCTCAAAAGATAGTGAATGAGGCTTCACGTCATTCCAGACGAACGACCTCGACGTCCAATAGGTATGTTATTTAAATCTATCGAAGCTCAGTTGAGGTTTCTATCTCCACCTTTTATTGTAGTCCTGATTGACTCTCGGAGATGAATCGTCTATTGATCACGTTGTTATCTCATTCCAAGAAATGGATGAAGAAAAGAGAAAATCATGCCTCGAACGGCCTATCCTAGGGGATTGTATGAACATACTTAAAGGTAGTGACTAAAAGCAAGAGTACAGACAAATGTATATACTACAATGCAATAATAAAAAAGAGGCTATGTAACAAAGTACGACAAAGAAAGGTACAAAGAACATGTAGAAAGGTACAGCACAATATAAAAGAAAAAAAAATGTACAGTAAAGAAAGAACTATGTAATAGGAAAGGTAAAGAAACTGAAACAACTAAAAATGTACCAGGTTAATTCTAGTGAAACTACAAAATAAATTACAATTGCATAATATAAAAGGATTAGATAAACATTTGCATATTATAAAAGAAAAGTTAAATGATAAGCATATGAAAATTTAAGTGGAATATATGATTTTAATTTAGGTTTAGGCTCAGACTAGACTTCTTTTCTCTTTTATCTTGATCACACAGGCAACTGATATTTCGAGGTCAACCTATCAATATCAGCTAGAGGTCACTAACGAATCACCCCTATAATCGGGCAGCCCTAGACCCTGTCATTCAATGGATGTGTAAATCTAAATAGTAACTGAACTTATCTTATTAAAGATATAAAGTACCTATGTAAGATAGTATCTGAACTTATCGAGGTGTAGTGCACATATATGTGATGTTAGGATAAGTGATATGTAGTATCTGAACTTAGCAATCAACAGTATACAGTGTGGTGATGCTTAATGAATTATATCTATTATGTAATACATAAAATTTTAAAGGAAATGTAATATCTATCCTTGTAGTATATGTCATATAGGGTGTGATGTGTAATAAGTGACGTGTTACAAATGTAGTATCTATCATGTAGGGTATGATGTGTAATATTTATTGTGTAGTGTCTATTGTGTATCATGGTATTTTTGTGTAGTATCTATACTTATCAGTTAAAGATATGTAGTGTTTGTTCTTTTCACAGGTGCTACCAGTTCTCAACCCTTTTGAAGAAGGGACAGGGCTACCGACGACTTAAGGGAGTGAAAGAGCATCTCACTAATTGAATATTAATTTTTTTATATTTTCAGCTATAAAAAGCTGATCAATGGTTCTTTGCATCATTGTCTGTTACCCCGCATCTTGAACTTATAAGCCACCTTAATATTTCATATGCTCATCCAACATAATTTTATAGATATTTCATGTCAAGAAAGTGGAAGAAGTAGTCATTTAAGCATTTCTGTAACATCCACCTTCCACCTTTAGGTTCAAACTTTAAACCTGTACATATGATCATTGCATTCTCTATCAATTTTACAAGGAGAAATATGTTTCTATTCTCATATTGCCAAGCTCAAACCCATGAAATTTATGTAACCAGGAAGCCAATTCTAGCAAGAGGTTAAAATCTAAAAACCACCATATGATATACTTCACAAGTAAAAGAGAGCCAAGGGGGCCAAAACTAAGCCATCACCAAACAAAACTGAGTCCAGCAAGTGGACAAAGTCTAAGCCATCACCAAGCAAAACCAAGCCACGAAGGGGGCTAAAACTGAGCCACAAGAAATTGAACCGAGCCCAATAAAGGGGCTAAAATTGAGCCATTACTCGAGACACTAAAGCAGCTATCCAAAACACTGAATAATTCCAATGTATATTCAAATAAGAGCAGTAATAGCAAATCTGAGATATTAGAGCAGTTTTTAAAACCAAAAAATGATTTCCAATATGTATTTGAATAAGGCAACAAGGGGAACAAAAACTACAACTCCAAAACAAATTCTCAAAGCCAAAAGATAATTTCCAATATGTACTCAAGTAAGGCAACAAAAGGAGAAAAAACTACAGCTCCAAAACTAATCCTCAAAGCCAAAAGATAATTTCTAATATGCATTTGAATAAGGCTATAAGAGGAACAAAAACTGCAGCCCCGAGCTGCTATTCCAGACGAAGAATAATTTCCCAAAATGCATTCAAATAGGTGCGGCAAGAAGCACAAAAACCGCAGCCCCAAGCTGATATTCCAAACCAAAAATAATTTCCAAACATGCATTCAAACAAGGGCAGCAAGACGCAAAAAAACCGCAGCCCCGAGCTGATATTCCAAACCAAAAATAATCTCTAAACATGCATTTGAATAGGGGCAGCAAGAAGCACAAAAACCGCAGCCCCAATCTGATATTCCAAACCAAAAATTATCTCCAAACATGCATTCGAATAGGGGTAGCAAGAAGCACAGAAATCACAGCCCCAAATAGGTATTCAAACCAAAGAAAGAATATCCTCCCATATATGTTCGAATAAGGGGTATCAAGAAGCACAGATACCGGCCCCAGTAATAGGTGTTCAAAACCAAAAATATATCTCCATTATATGCATTTGAAAAAGAGCAACTGTAATGAGACCAATCAAACTGAAATACAAGCTTCTTCTTCATATAACAATAAATCTTTCCCTGACAGTCCTAAAATTATCTTCATGCTATTTACAGGTGAAATAAATAGATAATATCATTTCAAGAACAAGCCAATCTTTCCAATAAGCATTTCATATCCACGGGTCTAGCTTTTTTTTTGAAAACAAAGCTATGCTTAGTATTCAATACTCATTAACAATGTAAGCCAAAAGAGAAGACCTTATTTCTTGATAGATCAAAGTTAAGCATAAAAAAAAAACTTCCATAACATATAAGAAGTGAGGCAAAATTAATAAGAGGAAGCTCTATAAATAAGAAGGATCATGTTGCAGCATATATCTCATCCTTCAATTAAGAATAAAGCAAAGAGAAGGAAGGATTCTTACTTCTAGGAGATTGTAATCAGAAATAAGAATGCCCAAATCACGAAACAGAATAGCTCACAATCATTCCTCTGAGTAAAAAAAAACGCAACCCTCTATTCCTCCCCACCACGGGGTATTTATAGTCACCGAGAGGGCAAGGGGCTCACGGTAAGGGAAACGCACAAACCTAAGAATGAGAGGGTTACCAAATTAGTCGCGCGGGAAAAGCCATTACAAGAAAGTGACCTGCAGTTATGACTGAAGAAGAAGATAAGCCGCAATTGGGGAGGAATAAGGTGACCGGAGAAACCGAAAATGGTGCCTCCTACTCGGCCGAGAAGAACAAAGGGAGCTAGGGAATGTTTCGGTCTCAAGAAGAGAAGGAGAGCGCACGTGTGGGAGAGCATTAAGATTAGGGATTTTAAAACCCTTTTGTAAAAAAAAAAATTATTTTTTATTTTAAAAAAAATCAAACCTTATGCAACTCGTTCGTGTACGTCACCCCAACAAAATGGGTGTCCTTCCTAGATAAAATTGACGTCCCAGACGCACCGGCGCAGTCGTTTCGTCATCCGAGGTCACCCTGACAAGCTCATCGAATATCGTACCAATTTAACTTTAATTCGCGTGTATTGCGATAAAAGAACTTATTTTGTTCCAATCGGAGTCATTTAACAAGTATATCATTGACCGGTCCTCACATAAGCGACAACCAAAGTCATGTAAACTGCTCACGGCAGAAGGTCAAACGTCGCACACATCATGGGGTTGATCTATGTCCTTCAAATTCTTATAGGAGTTCAATTTGAGCTTCAACATGTCGGTTTTTCTCAATCGACCAGATCGAATGTTGAAAATTTGAAACTGTCCATACAAAACTTCAAAGAGCAAAGAAATAGCTCGAATTTCTAAATATGGTAGGTCTCAGCGTAGTCCTCCAGGAGTGTCAAATAGAAAACCCTAAGGCTAGATTTTAGNTAGACTTGCTGGGCACAAATATTTTTGTTTTTTAGATGGATATACCAGCTACCATCAAATTCTTATTGCTCCTAAAAATCATGAAATNTTTTTAGATCAAATAGTAGATAGACTTGCTGGGCACAAATTTTTTTATTTTTTAGATGGATATACCGATTACAATCAAATTTCTATTGCTCCTAAGGATTAAGAAAAGACAAAATTTACTAATTCTTTCATTACCATAAAATTCCTATTGCTCATGAGGATCAAGAAAAGACAACATTTACTAGTCCTTTCGAAACTTTTGCTTTTCGAAGAATGCCTTTCGGATTATGTAATGCACCTGCAACATTCCAAAGATATATGATGTATATATTTAGTTAATTGATGATGGAATAGAAGTGTTTATAAATGATTTCTCTGTATTTGGAACATCATTTGATGCATGCTTAAATTATCTTGAAAAAGTTTTGGAGTTATGCGAAAGAACTAATTTAGTTCTAAATTGGGAGAAATGTCAATTTATGATTGCAGGAGGAATTGTGTTAGGGCATAAAATTTTGAAAAATGGTATGGACGTAGACCATGCAAAAAAAGATATTTTAGAAGTTTTCTTGGACACATTGGTTTTTACAGGCGTTATATTAAAGATTTTTCAAAAATTACCAAACCTCTATGCCAACTTTTAGAAAAGGACAAGAAATTTGAGTTTACTGAAGATTGTTTAAATGTCTTTCAGTTATTAAAAGAAAAACTAATCACAACCCCTATAATAGTTTCACCTAACTAGGAGAAAATATTCAAACTGATGTGTGATGCTAGTGATTATGCTATTGGAACTGCTAACTGGGAGAAACCATTTGAACTGATGTGTGATGCTAGTGATTATGCTATTGGAGCTGTGGGACAAAGGTATGATAAGATTTTTAAAGTTATATACTACGCTAGTAAAACTCTTAACGATGCTTAAATTAACTACACTGTTATTGAAAAAGAGTTACTGACTATTGTGTATGGTTTTGACAAATTTAGATCTTATTTAATTAGAAATAAATGTGTTGTGCACACTGATCACTCTGCTATTAAATATCTTATGCAAAAAAATGATGTCAAACCAAGGTTAATTAGATGGATACTTTTGATGCAAGAATTTGATTTTGTGTTTATTGATATAAAGGAAACTGATAATCAAATTGCAGATTATTTGTTGAGATTAGAATATCATGAATTATTTGACACCGACAATGAAATTACGGACAGTTTCCCTGATGAACAACTCTATAATATTAATGAGTGGAAAATACCATAGTATGTTGATATTTTGTAAGTGATATTTTGCCACCTATGCTGACACTGCAACAACAAAGAAAATTCATTCATGATGTCCACCTATGCTGACATTGCAACAACAAAGAAAATTCATTCATGATGCGAAAGCATATTTTTGAGATGCAGACATTGCAACAACAAAGAAAATTCATTCATGATGCGAAAGCATATTTTTGGGATGAGCCTTATTTTTATTAATAATGTAAGGATATTATTATGAGAAGATATGTAATTTATGAAGAAACTAAACTAATTATTCAGAAATATCAAGATTCTGAATTTGGAGGACATTTTAGAACTGATAAAACTGCTTATAAAATTTTACAAGCTGGATTCTATTGGCCTACTCTCTTTAGAAATATTTACAGATACATAAAAACTTTTGATCAATGGCAACGAGTAGGCAATATATCTAGAAGAAATGAAATGCCTCTGAATTTCATCTTAGAAGTTGAGATCTTTGATGTTGGGGATTGGATTTCATGGGACCATTTATTTCTTCATCTGGGAACTTATATATATTTGTTGTGTAGACTTACGTTTCTAAGTGGATTGAAGCACAAGCTTTACCTCGTTGTGATGCTAAAAGTGTTTCAAGTAGATTTTAATGAAATGCCTATGAATTTCATGTTAGAAGTTGAGATCTTTGATGTTTGGGGATTAGATTTTATGGAAACCATTTACTTCTTCAGAAGTTGAGATCTTTGATGTTTGGGGATTATATTTTATGGGACCATTTATTCCTTTATTTGAGGAACGAAGTTGAGATATTTGATGTTTGGGGATTAGATTTTATGGGACCATTTATTCCTTCATTTGGGAACTTGATATATATTTAAATTTCATGTTAGAAGTTGAGATCTTTGATGTTTGGGGATTTGATTTCATGGGACCATTTATCCCTTCATATGGGAACTTATACATATTAGTTGCGTAGACTACATCTCTAAGTGGATTGAAGCACAAGCTTTACCTCGCTGTGACGCTAAAAGTGTTTCAAGATTCGCACAAGATTTAACCTCGTTGTGATGCTAAAAGTGTTTCAAAATTTTTAATGAAAAATATTTTCACTAGATACGAAATGCTTAGAATGATTATCACTAATTTGGGAACTTATATATATTAATTGCAGTAGACTACGTTTCTATGTGGATTGAAGCACAAGCTTTACCTTGTGTGATGGAACTTATATATATTAATTGCAGTGGACTACGTTTCTAAGTGGATTGAAGAACAAGCTTTACCTCGTTGTGACAAGTTTCAAGATTTTTAATGAAAAATATTTTCACTAGATACGGAATGCCGAGAGTGATTATCACC